>CALNHX010001665.1:0-212310 GCA_940337035.1 Agriotes lineatus
GTGGTAAACTTTACTTAACAAAAGCATATAATGTTTAAATCGGCACAATGCAGTACAGAACAGAAATCTTTGATAGAAGACGAGAGACGAAAAAGAAGAAAAAGAAGTAACTGCCTAACAGTATACCCAATTTGAACCGTGCATTTCTCTCATAACAATACAGCAACAGACGTGAGCAATACCAGACGACAGGGGAGAGAACGAGATAGGCCGTATATTAATAAGTGACAAAACGGAAAGGAAATATTAGATGTTCTTTGATATAGAGGACCTAATTACGATAGTAATCACGTTATTATCGAGAAAAAACCAGTAAAGGAGGAATAACAAAGTTTAAAGAGAAAAGAAAATGAAGAAAGCAGCCACGGCAAAGGAAAGCAGTGGTAGGTACTGAAGAGCAATATTGCAGTCGAGAAGCAATATGAAGAGACCAACAATAAAAAATTGTGGTTTAACTAAGATCGTAAAGATATTACAGAGAGAAAACCAAGAATGATAAAAATGCTATAAAATGTTGTTATTATTCCCACCAGTACCAAACTGGAAAGACTTAAGCAAGAAATAGCAACTTTTGATCGAAGAAAATTGAGAAAGCCAAAGCACTGAAAACAAAACAAAAGCCTACTAAATCTAAACGCCTTTAAAACAAATTGTGTGTATGTATTATCTGTAACTTTTCTTAATTACAGGTGTAGAGACTAGCATCTGGCGATGCAGTGCTTAACTTTTCCCGGTTTCGGGTTACAAGGTTGGAGCGCGCCTTTTTGAGCTGGCGTAGCAACCATTGTGTTAAATGTGTGCGCTGGTGATGTGTTGACCTTGGTACTCTATCTCTTAGGTCCATGGTTCCGAGTAGAGCACAGTTAATTTGGTGCCGAAATGTGAATGGTCTCACCGATCTCGATACCACCCTGGGATTTAAACCGAGGACTTGCTTAATGCAAGCCTAACGCTCTACCAACAACTGCGCTACAAGGATTCTCCTTAAGAACGAATTACTATCTTTAATTGTTTGATCAAGGGTATATTTAAAATGAACGATTTTAGACATATATTTATATTTGTTCTGTTCAATTTTGAAACACCCTGTATATTGGTACCCATTCAGTTTTGCAGTTGTCCGAAGATTACCTAGATTCTGAGAGAATTTTCAATGACAGAAAATGTCTACACCTATCTACCCTTTACACATGTAATATTACGACCAAAAGTTCTACTGTCTATATTTAACACAGAACAGGATTTTTTTTCGAAGGAATTGGTTACATTGTAACGGCCTTTTAATTTCGACGCTAGATGCCCAGTTTCTCATTGTGAGGCATATAAGCCTGCTTCCTTTTTCGGATTAATTTTCATAGCTCGATGTATTTTAGGGGAATTTGATTGTTAAGTTTGCATCCCAGCTGATAAGCGCATCAAGCTCTAAGTTCGTTTTGACAGACACACTTCCTCCTGACCTCTCAGGTCTGTGTTAAGTGCGGTAAGTGGCCGTAGGGAATCTTAAGCCGAGTTTGATTTGGTGAACATCCAGATGGAGGCATTTCAGCTTTCTTTAAAAAGCAATGGAAACTGCGTCTACGCCTTCCGGGTTTGAACACAAGCACTAATCTTCAATCTGCATGTGCTCCATAGACCATTACCTATCGTTAGGTGAAGTTCAGTTCTTGATAGGGTGTTGGTATTAATCAATTTTTATATTAGGGACGTTTTCCACTGAATGAACAGCCCTCCAAGCGCTATTCACGCACTCGATAGCTTTCTAAGGGCTCGATCGTTCTCCAGGTCTTTTATTTTTGGCGTCCCCAACATCCGCCGTTGGCAAATATGCTGGTACTTGTCTCCTGTAATGATCGGAGGTAAATGTTTTTGCCGTACATAAGTCAACACGCTCGATCCTGGACGGACTGCATTTCCGCGAGTTGCAGAGTTTCAGTACAAAAGTCGCTGGCGATGGCTTCAAGAGTGTTTCATTTGCGTGGAGCGCTGCGCTGGATTTAGATCAGACAATTGCATACCGAACGTAGTTTTTTTGTGAGTACTAACTTATGCCCCTCTCTAGCTTTATATCAGCGGATCTTTTATAATTATAATTGGCGCCTGTTTCTACATTATAATGCGATGTTTCATCACAAAAGCCCTTCGAATATTTCAAACACGGTTTAAGATAAAAGATTTGCTTTTGTTTAAGCAGAGATAACTGCTTCAATTAGGGTCTCTGCTGGCAATTTAGCTTGCCTCGTGTGCTAGGACTTGCAAGTAATTTATGCTTGCTTCTATGTTGCTCACGTGTTAACATCTTTAAGTCAGTTTTTTATTGCTTACTTTTCTGAATTTAGCTTGCATTGTGGTTATGTGCAACGTTTTGCTTGATACGTACAATCTTGCAGGGCGTTTGCATTGCGACTCAGTTGTGATGTTTGTTTTTAGTGTTGCGTTTCCTTAAACAACGAATATCTTCAATCTACAAAGCCATATCAGAGAGTTCAGAAAAATGACGCATCGCTATGTTGTCCAATCTCAGAGTTTACTTATACAGCATCTGCAGATCATCTACCATATAAAATCGGTGGTCTTTTTCTTTATTTCTTTATATGTATGTTTGTATCTTTGTATCTTTGTTCGCTATCTCCTCCGAATATACTAGACCGATTAAGTTGTATGATGGCTTAAAAGTTTGATAATATTTAGAATTAGATCGTAGGTCGGTTTTTATTTAAAAAAAAAGTACGAAAAAGATTTAATTTAATTAAATCCTGTAAGTAGCGGAGCGGAGCGTATGTTTTCGTGGGCTGCGGTGCGGCAGCTGTTGTGGTCGTGGGATGTTAGCTCGGGTGATTCACTATGTTTATATACCATTACAGCAGCGTTTTATTCAACCAAACCACGTTGGTCCAGTGGTAGAATGCTCGCCTGCCACGCGGGCGGCCCGGGTTCGATTCCCGGCCAATAAATTTTTTTTAAAATTTATATTAATAAATCTCTCTTAAATTAGCTAACCGAAGTGTACCTCGGGTGATTCACTAGTCGTCAATAATGTGCTGTTACCTTAGTAAAGGACTAGCAAGAAGGTGATGTAGTAGATAAACACCAAAAATTTTAAACTTGAAAGTTCTAAAGGTGTAAGTATAACATTAAAAAATGTAGTTGCAGTCTAAAATTCGTATAGTCAGATATTATTTTATAAAAAAATAGTTACGTATACTACAATATTTCATTTAATGTGAGCAATGCTCATGCCAAACTATTTGGTGCTATTCTTCGACAAATTATGGTGCTTTTGCCACAAATCGTTAAAATCCCTCACTACACAAATATTTAACAACTGCTAAATACGTATTTCGACAACCAAGTCGTCATCATCAGTAGCTACTAAACTTACACAGCAAAATGAAAACAACATTCTCGTGACCACATCACTTCCATTTGTAATTTTTAATTTACCCTTTTGTTAGCTCATAGAGAATGAAAACCTTTAAATTAAGTCGGGTTTATGCGTATTTCAATACTTATCTGAAATGGTTATGAAAGTGGACAAATATTTATCATTTATGATATTTTGATAACTGTCAAAGTGAAACGTCAACCAAATGATTTCCGTCACATATCAATTATATCAAACACCTATCAAAGCAATTTTCTTCAAAAATGTAATATTCTAAGTATTTAAGACTTATTTGTTTAATATTATATTAACATTTACCTTTTCTAACACACACTGCAGCACAATACACAGGATACCAATCTCAACCACACAAGTAGTCCACTTTCTGATCTTCTAGAAACCCTTGTAAAACCAAGCCTCCAGCGACAACCTCCGCTGTGAAAAACTCCGTCCCCGTCAAGCCAATGCCGAGATCACCACTGATGAGACCCCAATAGACAGGAACTGACCCCCTTAATTGCATTCATCAAACTGGCAGCCTTCCAAACTCATACTGTCCCCTTTGGTAAGCTCCTTGTTATATCCTTACTTCCAACTGTATCAACAATAATTACGATGTCCTCTAAATCCTTCAAGCAAATCACATCAGAATTCAAACCAAATATGAAAATTCACACAGCCTCAAGATCGCCCAAGTACTACAGTACCTTCATTTGCATCCAGCTGACAGCACTAACATGAAGTCCCGCTCAAGAAAGTAGGTACCTATTATAGGCTTTTATTTCGTAGTTTATCCAAATCTTCTGTAAACCTTAATACACCACGAAGACTATTCACTTATTCTTAATTCTTCTTTGTACCATTTGTACTCTTCTATATTATACTTTTAAAAATTCGTTTTACCTTCATTTCATTGATTTAATGACATATACCCTTTTATTACACCAACCATACACCTTATCTTTCAATTAAAGGGTTTTTTATTCTTCAAAATTTTATTTTAATTATAAGACATGTTACATATTTGGAAAAATTCCGTTGTTATTCTCTCATCCTTATTTTACTATAGTAATAATTTTTATAATATTATTTTAAAAATGTTTTATAATTAACCTTCTGGATTATCTTACTTTATACAATATGTTTCATTATTAATCTACCAGTTATAATTAATTAAGTTTAATATGATTTTAAACTTATAAACTTGATAATATTTCCTACTTAATTTTCAGATAATTATTTGGATTTGATTTTCACTTTATTTTCCAATTTTAAGTTAATACAACTTAAGATATAAACTCTAATATTATTAAAGCACCATTCCAACAAAATCAACTTGTGCTTGACCCTTTTTAATAAATTATTCACAATTTAACAGCAACTGTCTTTTTATCATTCTCCAGAAGCTACCGTAACAATATATCTAAAGGTGTTAGTCCCAAGAGAGCTTCCACAGATGCTGTTCATAACTCCACAGATGCACAAACAAGCCAGTTTCTGTATCCTGGACAGTTTTTTAATTACTGTTTTACGTTCTATCGTTCACCATTCAAAAATGCCATAGGATATCACGGGTCTAACTACTGTTATATGTATAGTACCCATACACCATCATTGGTTTCACTCACTTTTGCATCTAGGGTAATACCAAGATATTTAAGTTCCTGGCTGAGCTGAATTCTTTCACCAAATATTGTGAGTTTGTTAAAAGCCTCTACATTTCTTTTCTTATTGAAAGGCATTAGAGATGTTTTTTAAGCTTTACTTTGAGGTTTTTCCTGGTAAACCACCCCTGAGTAATGTTTAGTGCCTTTTGCATGATGGCCGGAATGATGGTTGAATACTTGCTCCTTATGAGAATAGTTATGTCATATGCATGCCTTGGGTGTAGAACCCTTCATCATTTAGTGTCTGCAGGGGATGTTTTACTACAATGTTCTACCCTGCTAATTAGGTTGTGAAGTGCCTATTCGCATAATTTTCTTGGTTCATACGCAAATTGGCTGTGATGTATGGGATTGCGTTTCAAGGCCCCGTCTCGTAAATGCCTGTCTACCAGTGTTTCCATAGTTTTTTAAACAAAAATACATTGGGCTAATTGGTCTGTATGCCAAAATTATGCATTTCTCTTTCAGTTTACTGTATTTCATTAATTAGCTTTAGAAGCTGAACCTGAAAACGCAGCATTGCAGAGCATTATAGTAAACGAAATTATACGTAAGTGAACTTCACAAACAGCTATGCACCGCTGAAGGAAATTATGTGTTTTGAACGTCAAAATTACATCGTTAAACACTATGACGACACTTATCAAACCAAGCACGAACATGTAGCTAACGATTTTATATGAACTCGTTAAAGGAATTTGTAAAATGTCTGGTTTGCCCTGCTCTCCTCTCACTGTAAACTGTGCAAAAGCAAACCATTTGAGCATAACGTAAGCTGGTGAAAAGTCCGTCCAAAAGTCATTGACATCGTTTAAGTTGCTGACAAATGAATTTAAACTACTCTGCCTATTTTCTCTCGAAGAGAGGATTGCATTGCAAATACCGCATTGCAGAGCACTACACTAAAAACAGTTAATAGATCAGTGAACTTCACAAACAACTATGTACCGCTCAAGAGAATTATGTCATTTGAACGTCGAAATTATATCGTTTTACAGTGCCTTTATATAGACAGTGGCGACAATACAACTAAGCCACACCCCCGCCGCCATATATAGGCAAATTTCTAACGGGTGTTTATTTAAATCCGTGATCAGAGTCGACTGTGATACGTGTTTTACATTTGGCAGTACTGAAAACATTCGAGATTTGCAGGTTAAGATTTGCGTCAGTTTTGACGTTCCTCGAATTTGACATAGACTGACAATACACTTCAGTACTGCCAAAAGTATAACATGAATCACAGGTGATTTAGCATAAACAGGGCGGCTAAAACTACGTGATCTAGGCAGCCAATCAAAAATACGACACCCCATTGTCGCCACTGTATATATAAAGACACTGTATATCGTTTAACATTACGGCGACACCTATCACACTAAACACAAACATGTAACTAATGAATTTATAGGAATGTCTTAGAGAAATCTGTAAAATTTCCTTTTGCCCTGCTTTCCGTTTGCTGTAGACTCGGAAAGCCAAACCATTTTAGCATAGCGTATGTTGGCGACAATTTAGTTCAAAAGTCATTCTCCTACTATGTACTCAAGCATGTTTGTTTAAGTTGCTGACAAAAGCATGTTTGTTTAAGTTGCTGACAAATGAATTTGAACTACTATGTCTAGAGTGGATAAACCTCGGATCAGAAAAGACGAAGGCGCTCTTAACATGTTTTAGGTAAAGAGTAAAATATAATTATTCTGATAGACATTACGGACTGCAGTAATATTGAATCTTAAAGTGCGATAATGTCAACCAACACTACTTAGGAACTAGATAAAAACGGGGTTAAAATTAATGAAATCGGCATAACGTAATAAAGACCATGCGAAGCTACCTGGACGTGCCTCATACAAAGAAAGAAGGAAAAGTAAAAGTGAAGTTGATCGAAAGATAAGATTGACTTCAGAAATATATCATTTTTAAATGGGAATAAAAATATAATTGCAATTACTTTGTTAGTTTGGTAACAATTAAAAATAATCACTTATAATACCATGAGTAATCAAAGTTATGTCGACTATTTTTGTGGTGGTGTCACGAATATCCATTGCGCTTTGATACGATTAGGACGAGTGCGCTAGCACGAGTCCTAATCCCAAGCTCAATGGACATGAGTAGTGATACCACCGCAAAAATAATCTACTTAACTTTGACTAAGAATGGTATTCGAGGGACTATTTAATGAACCAAACTACTTTTTCAAATTAGTTTTCAGTAAATCTAGCAACAAACTACGCAATTTCTATAGTAACAGACTACTAATATTGACTTTTCTAATAAAAATCGCATTTGTTAAAAATAGTCACTTGAATACCTTCTAGGAAGATATATCCACTGATATTTTTTTGATTGGTCAAGAAACGTCAGAATTCTGGATCTTCATTGGTCACTTGTTGACAGATGACAGGTGAATTGAATAGTCAATTTTATACTATTAGTCGATCAACGAAAAAATGTATAAGTTATGAATAAAGAGCAGATTTTGGAATCCAGCGATGAAGTATAAACGAGTAATTATTCCATAAACAGTTACAAAATATTGGTGATGCCGTACTAAAATACGCTGTGACATTGGTAGACGACATTTTAACGAAAAAATACACGGCTTTTTGCCGTCTCTCGATGACTTCTGCGCGTGTATGCATTATTGTTATCAGCATTATTGTGAGTAAACATTGGCTTCTTGATTCTCAGGGGAATATCCATATTCATTATGGATTCAAGTTTACCATTATGCTGCTCTATTTCTAGAAACGCTTACTACTGCATTTTGTTTTACAAGAAACACGTCGTATGTAATATAACAGTTATATTGAACACACAGAAAGTTACAGGAAATTCTCGAAGAGCAGCTGAGGGCTGGGCTCGTATCAGTTAATCTTTAATCTTAGAAATGCTAAACTCGTCAGGCCACGTCGCTTGCAGATTAAAGAAAATAAGTTTTGATGGCTTGACCGCAAGTCAGCCAATGTTCCAAATAGTGATTAGAGCACTCAGAAGAGGCTGAACTCAAAATTTAGCTACATTAGGCAGACAATGGGTGGAGCATAGGCGGTAATATATTAAAAAGCAAAGGTGATGATATGCATACAATCAAATTTACCAGGCGTACACTTGGCCGAATACAGTCGTAATTTATGGGATAAAATAGAAGATCAGGCAGTAGGACTCTAGCTCGAAAGGTAACGTTTTAGCGGCTTCTGATGCGCGAAACCATATAAGAGCTTGTATTTAGTAGGTTACCAAACCGACGATGACAAAAAGGCTGAAACATAACGCTTTCACACGGCTAAAACATCGCTCTTTTGAAAATAATAAAAGCCGCATGGACATAGTCGATTACTTTTTCCATTCTGTGGGTATCTATTCTGATGCTACAGCGGTCGGTGTTTTAGTTAGTCATTTATACTTGGTATCGGTGTAGTTTATTTCTAAATCGAGTTTTCGGCCTTTTGGTATGGTTCCTTGATGAAGTTCCTTACTTAATCTGCATCTACGCTATTATTATCGTGTCCTCGTCCAATCTTAATTTGCTTCAACATGCGTATGTTTTTGTCTTTCTAAGTTGATTGAATAAGTCTTAGAATACCATTGTCAACAGTTTAGTTGCGATGACACCTTCGCCTTGCTTAATATCCATGTTGACTGGAATTTTGTAATGCAAACGAATACTGATGCTGCCTAACTCCCTCTTAAAGCTCGTAGCAGCACTAGAGGCTGGCTCTTGAGGAAGGTTTTACAAGGAGTTGTATGGTATTACAAATTATAGTTAGAACCTACAATCAGAATAGTCAGATAGTATTTTATAAGTAACGGGTGTCTATTTGAATTTGTGGTCTGGTTAACCTTGGAATTGGTGAAGTCGTGTCGTGCATTTCATAGTATTGTTGGATATTTAACTTCATATTTAATTCAATATTTCCTTCAAATATTACACAAACTATTGGTATTGGAAAGTTATTAGCCTTATTATAACAAGTAACTTAATGTCAAAAATTTGCTCGTTGCTATTGCTTATAAAACAGGTTACAAAAAGAAGTTACGTGTTGCGTCAGTGTTATGGCAGTTAAATATGTACGTGTAGACTACGCCACGCCGTACATAGACAACGGTCACAGCTAACTAGACTACAAATCCAAATGAACACTCGTTAGTTGTGTATACTGCTATGCTAACTGGCGTGATGATGAGAAACGATTTAGCTATTTCTCGACCAACTACTTTTGGATTATCGTATTTACAGTTCAAAAATGTCATCAACCTCTATCTCGGTCATGGATATTGATATTCTTTGACTTTTTCAACAAATATATAAAATTGAGATCTAGAAGGGAAACCTGGCGGTAGTTTAGCTCTCGGAAAACGAGCTTTGTGCATCTGGACTGTCTGCTCTCAAACCGGATGGCTGCAAGCAGCGTCAGTTCCGAATTGGCGGTACCTGTTCTAAAACAGGAAAGGCAACGGAAGCCATCACTATAAAGAGAAAACCACTACCAATGACATCTTATCCCGGGTAGACCTCAGACGGGAAGGGAGTGCTAAGAACATTCCAGCTTAATATAAGAAAATCAATACTCCGCGTAGCCACATGCCAGAAGCCTGTACGCAGCAGGAAAACTTGGCAACATCGTGAGAGAAGTGCGAAGGATAGGACTTCATATACTGGACATCGTTGATCTAATACAGGAATGCGTCAACACTACTACATTGCCATATTCCAATCAAATAATAGCAAACCCACATAGATTAAAACATTTACCAATCGAACAAAATATTTATAATATGTGCAAAGTCGTCAAAGAAAAGAAGGTGGTGTAGAAGGCGTTATAATTCCACACCTAGGTGGACTACCAGCTGTACAAGTCATCGCCGAAGCCAGCAGTGGCCAAAGTTGCATACTGTGACTGGTTCTACAAAGAATTGGTCACCCAAAGTAGCAAACAAGATCTACTATATTGCCAAAGCACGCCATTAGCATTGGAGCAACTACATCTCGAAAATCTGTAATGAGATATTCAATCGCCGGCCCGGACACTCCAATTAACATCGAAGAAGTGGAAGCCGCCAACAAGAAAATGAAAAAGGAAAATAAACTGGCCCAGATGACACTCCTGCCGAACCTGCAAATACTCGGCTTTCGAGGGGCCAAACTTCTTGTCGTCTTCTTTATTCCTATGGTTGACAAAGGCATTGGCCCACCGATTTGGACAATCAGCACTCTAGTTATCGGTTAATACATCTTATATGGTACGCCATTAAGATCTTCAACCATGAATTGGATACTAGGCTGCGAAAGATTATTAGCATATCGCCAAATATATGCGGCTTTGCGAATGGCTGTGGAACGATAGACAACATCTACGCTTGCTCTAAGTACTTCTGGAGGGGAGAAGAAAAAACGTACCCGGATCTTGAAACGGCTTTCGACACGGTTCCGCATGATCTCACCTAGCACACCCTTAGATCGCACGACATCCCTAAGGTTCATGTCCAGTGGATTTAGCTTCTCTATCGCAACGACATCAGCGTGGTGCGACTCGCCTAGTTAGAAACTCACTATCTTTCGCCTTCATCGTCAGAGGATCAAGAGCTGGCCGACATTCAGACGTGGTCGCTTTTGTCTAAGATGGTATATTTGCATTTCAGCATAAAAGTCTTGGTTCGTTAGTACAGCATGCCTCTTAGCAACAAAGGAACTGCGTAAATGAAGCCGTCAACATGTACGGCGAAGATCTGAAGAAGTGACTCAGTTCAAGTACTTCATTTAGTAGTGACGACGCGGCGTCACCTTCCCCGACGCCCGAGAATGAGTCACTGCCGTCCGAATTAAGTGGCACAAAGCCATCGGTGTCCTATGCGACCGCTGAATGCCCATCCGCCTGAAGCCGAAGTTCTACAAAACCATCGTCTACCCAGTGGTTTTACATTGGTTAGATTAGCGTTTATTTATGTAGATTTTCAAGCAAACTTGTTCAACTTAGCAAGAGTGCAATTATTGACAACAAAATCGTAACGGTAACCGCGACTGTGGTAAACAAAGTAATAGAAAACTCATTGCTATTAAGCTAGCTGGCAATAACATAGGACAAAAGTAATTTATAAAAACGGAGAGTCATAAGAAATGCTGTGTTACAACACTAAGTTGCGAGTCCGCTTTAAAAAGGTAGAACACAGTTGTTTATACAAAATTTTTCTATCTATGTTACGAGAGTGTTGGATGTAAAGGTTTTCGGACCACCAAAAGCTCAGGTACGCTTACAGATGGAAGTTGGAATTGGAAAAGTAAAAAATTTAGAACCTGAGCCGACTTTATTGAATTAATTAATTTATTTGACAGCATTTGGCTTTACTAAGCAACAAAGATAGCCATCGGCAAGGGCAGATAAGAACACTCTAATATCACATACATTGCAAAACGAGTTAGAAAACTAGTCATCATATCATTATATAGAAGGAGCGGGCAAAACTGACCTAAAGAAATAGTAAAATATTTTTTGCCGCTCCTGATCATGTAAGTCAGTGATACAGCCTTAGTAACAAAACGTGTAAGTCGGTGATTATATTTTCCCGCTGCTGATCATGTAAGTCAGTGATACAGCCTTAGTAACAAAACGTGTAAGTCGGTGATTATATTTGTTTGCTGCTTTTTCTTGACAACGGAACTTAATATTATTATTAAGTTCCTAGGATAATAAAATTAGCAAAGCAAGATGCAGATTTAGATGTTTTGTTTATAAATTGCAAGTGTTTATGTGACATGTGACACTCACAGATAACACGACTCACGAAAACTAATCCTGGTGACAGGTGACAAACCAAACGATTTTTTTTTCAAGAATCTAGGAAAATTTCGAATAGCAGCGGGAAAAATATAATAAGATAACTCGGAATGTATCGCCTATTAACATTTTCGGCAGGCAACAAGCCGCGACTTCGTCTTGGCTTGTACTTGCCTACCTCAAATGTTAATAGGTCCTTACATTCCTTGTTACTTAAATAGCTATTGTTTGCTGCTATTTGTTGACAATGGAACTTAATATTATTATTAAGTTCCTAGGATAATAAAATTATTAGCAAAGCAAGATGCAGATTTAGATGCTTTGTTTATAAATTGCAAGTGTTTATGACATGTGACCCTCACAGGTAACACGACTCACGAAAACGAATCCTGGTGACAGGTGACAAACCAAACGATTTTTTCAAAAATCTAGGAAAATGTCGATAAGCAGCGGAAAAAATATAATAAGATAACTCGAAATGTATCGCATCGCCTATTAACATTTTCGGCAGGCAACAAGCCGCGACTTCGTCTTGGCTTGTACTTGCCTACCTTAAATGTTAATAGGTCCTTACATTCCTTGTTACTTAAATAGCTATTATCGACACGACAACTGTAATGTCTAAGACATCACAACTGACGGTGAAAGAATTATGTATTACCTATTACAAGAAACCTTCAAACCCAAAGGCTGTGAACCCCCTGGTGCAAACTGCTACATTCGTATGTGAAATACTGGAATTTAAATCCTGTAGACCTAGTTATTTATTTTGGATCTAAAAGCGGAAATTGACAACTGGAAACAAGCTGCTGTGAATAACAACCCAAATCCAACCAGTCCGGAAGCTATTATCAGCGAAATTGAAGAACGCCAGCGCCGTGCTAGCAATGTTATTATTTACAATATTCCGGAAAGTACAGCTGCAACACCTGATGCTCGTGTAATAGATGATGCAAACAAAGTTGCTTCGGAGATTACAAAAATTTCTAAGATCCCTACTACAGGGATTCGTATTTTTCGTTTGGGCCGCGTGTCCTCATCTGGTAATGTTCGCCCTATTAAAGTAATTTTAAAGTCTCCTGCTGATGCAATGGACGTGTTACGGAATAAACACAAACTAGCATCTCAAAACGGCAATGTAGCAATTAGATCCGACCAAACGCCAATGCAACGTGATCACATGGTTAAACTGCGTTCCGAACTAAAAGATCGGCTATCTAAGGGAGAACAAAACTTAACAATAAAATATATCCAGGGTAGGCCAAAAATCGTTACTGCAACTGCAAACTAAATTCCATCGAAACTGTTTCATTTATGTATACAAATATAAATTCCTTAGTTGCAAAGTACACCGAACTTGAAGCTTTGGTAAGTGAAGCAAAACCCTCTTTTATATTAATTTGTGAAACTTGGTATACTGGTATACCAAATGCATTGGTTGCTCTACCAAACTACACAATATACCGATCTGACAGAATCAATCGTCGAGGCGGGGGTGTGGCAATTTACATTAGAGATTCGTGTAAAGCAGTTGTTGTAAACAATAATGATTACTCTACAGCAGATTACAAATCCTTATGGTTAAATATTGAAAGATATACTCAAAAGTTACTTATAGGCGTAATTTATAGACCACCCAAAAATTCGTTAGAAAATGATTTAGTCATGTTGCGCTCCATCCAGGCTGCTAGCTCTCACAACAATCTACTTCTGTTTGGGGACTTTAATTATCCCGATATCATATGGCCTGTTAACCAACATTACGCTGGTCAAAATTTATCTTCATTGTTCATCGATATGTACTTGAATTCCAATCTACATCAACATGTCAACCGGCCTACTCGTTTCCGTGAAGGCAACCGCCCTTCCACGTTAGACCTTATCTTCACAAACACTGAACATTTGATCACTGATTTAACTTATGGCAATCCCATCGGAAAGAGTGATCACGTCGTGATAACTGCATACTCACAATTTACTGTTAAACAAGACACATATAAATTACGTTACATTAGGAATTACTGGAAGACGGATTATTCCGAAGTTAATAATGCTATTAACTATGCTCGTTTTGACACTAATGTAGACTGCGGAACTACGCAGCTCTGGACTAATACAATGTCCATAATTAATAATGTTATAGAACAACATGTACCCCTAAAACGTAAGAATAACACAAAACATAAACCTTGGGTAACTTCTCAGCTGATCTTCGCTATTAAACAAAAGAGACAGGCGTGGGATAAATACGTCAAATCGCGGACAATAGAAAATTACACTGCATATCGATCCATGACAAACCGCCTAACCAACTCTCTACGTCGCTCACGAATGCAGTATGAAGCCAATGTTGTCGAAGACGGTAACAAACGTTTTTATGCTTACATTACTTCCAAGTTAAGCAGTAAACCATCCACTCCAATACTCCGAAACCCGGATGGCATTGTTTGCAAGAATCCCTTTGAAGTTGCAACCACGTTTGCAGATAAATTTTACATGGTATACATTAGAGAACCAGCTGAAAATATTCCCGTGCTGCCAGATAACAAGAAGAATCCAAATTCGCTTTGCAATGTACAGTTTACTCCAGCGCTTGTCGAGAAACATTTACAAAATTTAGATTCACATTCTTTTCCTGGACTCAATGATCTTCATCCCCACTTCTTAAAAAATGCAGCGTCATCCTTAGCTACTCCTTTGTGTAATATCATGCAAGCATCAATGGATAGTTCGGAACTACCATCGCAATGGAAATGTGCTACAGTTATTCCAGTTTATAAGAAAGGTGACAAATTAACTGCAGGAAATTATCGACCTATCAGTTTTACCTCTGTAGTCTGCAAGATTATGGAAAGAATCATTGTTGATCAATTGATCATATTTCTAATGGAAAATTCTAGAATCTCTCAGAAGCAACATGGATTCATACCTGGCTGTTCAGTTGTGACTAATTTGTTAATGTGCGTCAACGACTGGACAAGAAGCATTGACAATGGCGAACCAGTTGATGTCATATATCTGGATTTCGAGAAAGCTTTCGATCGTGTTCCACTGCAAAGACTCGTCTATAAGTTGGAGTATCACGGTATAAGAGGTAATTTATTATCTTGGATTACATCTTTCTTGAGTGGTCGAAAGTTTCGCGTGCGAGTAGGTGATTCCTTATCAGAAGAATATCCAGTGTTAAGCGGAGTACCGCAAGGTTCTGTCCTCGGCCCAGTGCTCTTCCTGGTGTTCATAAATGACCTTCTCGAAAGCATTGTATCCTCTGGAAGTTGCTATGCTGATGACACTAAAATTTATAATAATCCCATCACCAACAGCGCTATCATACAAAGTGATCTACATACTATCAGTGCCTGGTGCGATAAGTGGTTGCTATCTTTAAACGTTACCAAGTGCGTCGTGCTGCATATTGGACCAACAAACCCGCGTCATGCATATTACATTCACGGTACACTACTACAGCCGGTTCTTTCTCAAGTAGACCTCGGAGTTACTATCACTAGTGATTTAAAGTGGGACTCGCATATTATTAAAATAACAAAAAGAGCCAATATTATAATATTTTTAATTCGCAAAGCCTTCGTCAGTATACCGCCTTTACTTGCTGTTAAAATATTCAAAAGTTACGTCAGACCTATGTTAGAGTTTGCTGTGGTAGTATGGTCTCCGTACTTTATTAAAGACACTAGTCTCTTAGAAAACGTCCAGCGCCGATTTAGTAAGCTGCCTGCGTCCGTCAAACATTTAACTTATCCCGAGAGATTGCAATATTTAGGTCTAACCTCCTTAACTGATAGGCGACTGCGCGGAGACTTAATTGAAACTTTTAAGATACTTAATGGTTTCTACTCTTGTAATAATGTGAAAGAACTTTTTATACTCAACCCCGATTCTAGTAGACGTGGCCATTCTTTTAAATTGTACAAAGTACAATTTAGAAAACTACCACGACAGTATTTTTTTAGTTTACGTGTTTGTAATTTTTGGAATAATTTACCAGAAACAGTTGTTAACTCTACTAATGTAAATATGTTTAAGAATAGTCTTGATTTATACTTAGATAGGTAATATAGTTTTGTTTAGTTAGTTTAGCTTAAGTTCACTGTATGGGGCATATCGGCTAATAACCGCCTGCCTTTATGTAACTAATAATAATAATAATAATAATAATAGTTTGTTAATAGTAGTAGATCACACAAGCTGTTTGTGCTAGATTGACTATATGGAAGAGAAAATTTGTAAAAAGATAAAGCAGAAGAACTCTTTAAAAAGTTTGTACACAGTTTGTCGCATCGATCCTTTCCCTGGCGTCATGTGCATATGGAGTACTCACGGAAACGATTTAAAATATTCTCTTCTAGTAATAAGGACAACAGTTGCAAATATAACTTTACATTATTTGAGCGATTGCTCCATACATACATGACGTCAGCGGGAAATTCCTGTGACTAACAGTAAGGAATTTGCCCTGTGTTTAATAATCTATGTAGTTGATATAACAATATAAAATACTAACACTCAATCATGGATAACAGTAAAATGTTGTTAAACCCGTGTCTGTGCCATAGGTGACCATCCAAAATGCAGAAAAAAGTATGTCCTTATGTTCTATCATATGTTCATATCACCATGATAAACTGCTATGGCTAAATGATAGGACTGACTAATAATAAATGTAAATTTAAATGTAAAAGTTACTAAAGTTGACATTCACCAATATTTACCTTAATAGACACAATATGCTCTAACCCTCGGTGAAGTTTTGCGATGAGGTTAATTCCGTCTGTTCTTGTTTTGTTTCGTGTACAAAACTGATTTGTGCATTTGTGCAATGCTTGAAATCGTTGTGCTATTATTAATATCCAGCATCTAAAGGTAGCAGCTACCGAAATCCTCCTCCGCTGATAATAATATATTATGTTATTTGGGTATCACAAACCTTTTTGCGCTAAATAAATAAACTACATTTTCTATTGAGAAACTTACTATTTATTAATAACGACGGGTGCAGCTTACAAATTTCCATGAATTAAATGATCAGCTAATGGTGAATAATACGGGGTAAGAGTAATTTTACAATGTGTAATTAATAACATTACATCTACCCAACTGCTACATATAACCCGTACAGTTTTATGCTGAGCTTATTTGCTTTCGATGAAAATTTACACCTTTTCAGAGGCTACTGTGAAATGTGTATTGAATAATAGAATTTCAGTGAAAAACGTTTCGTCTTCTAGGGAAATGCTAGGTCAAATTGAATGAGAATAACCAGGTAAGTCGTTCCAGCTGCAACCATCTGAAACAGTTCAGATTTTAGGTAGAATAGACTCAGTCCAAAATAATATTTTAGTTTTGGGTTCGATGAAATGTAAATGGGAATATCATACCGTAAATATCAAGGGAAAATCGATGGTAAAGAAGCCACCAGCTGTAATCTTAACATCGTCATGCAGAAGTTGTAAAGAGAACGCATTTATCTGCAGAGGAAACAGTGTATAGGTGTAATGTTTATGTCATATGCAGATCATTGTTTACCTCTCGGTTTTGTTCTGGGTTTACAGTAATTACCATCAACTTCCACAACTCCTTCTTTATAAGGTTTGCCTGAAACAAAAAAGTGGTATTTATATTCAGCAATTTCATGCAAACTTGGGTATTATTGATTTTTTTAAACAAAAATACAGTATCAAAATATTACTCGCAGCAACAAACTATTCTAGAGATATCAGATTTTTCTAGCCCATACATAAGGTAGTTGAAAAATCAGTTCTGTTGATATCTATGTAAGACAATTGCTCTAGAATTAATTTAACACATTAAGGATTAAGAACCTGTAGCTATCTAACGTAATAACCAACTCATAATAATTTCTAAAGAGTATGAAAGTATTATCGAATTCCCTTAAGTTATTTCGTCTTGAATAATGCTTTCCATGTGATAAATACAGTCGTTTTTCGTGGTTAATATTACCGGTCCTGACGAGCGCGGGACAGGGTGTGTGAGTTTAGAGCTTGTTAGGAGACCGATGGTGTAGTAGTCCTGAGTTAGTAACTGCCAGTTCTTGGCCATTTCGACTTCTGTGCTATTGAAAAACCAAAACTCTCTTTAAAGCTTAGCCTTCCATTGAACTGAAGGGGCTTCATTAGCAACAATTGGTTTGGTTATTTTGCATTTGTCGCCAACCCGTAAAACTACTCTACCGAGCTGCTCCCATACATGGTGTTCTGGGCGATTTACCTCTTCGTTTGCACTCCCAATGACGAAAAGTTAGAATGCAAACAAGACGCTCCTACCAACGCGAGCTAAGTCATTATACATCATATGTTTATTATGTATTGTATCTTGTAAACAATTACGGTCTGAATATCTGAAATTATAACAGGAAGCTATCCTTAGCCGATAAAACTTTTGTGTCTATACTTCTATGTTTAGTTAAAGGTCCTTTGGTGCACTTTTGGAGCCTGTAACGAAGCTATAAAGCTTTAGCTGCGTGGATTGCACAACCAGAAGTAATTATTAAGCATTTCTTTGCATAACGTTACAAGAATTCACGATGTAGCGTAGGGAGTTTGTAAATTTCCTGTAACTCGAGTCATCAGTTGCCGATTCCTGCTAATGCCATTGGGTTCTGACAGTATAGAAATTCTTTACTGTAATATGTTGCAATTTGCTTGTGAAGCATTGTGCAGATTTACGAGTTTCAGATTACAGTTGAACATTTCAGCAAAAAGTTAAATTATGATCTGGGAGTTGATTAACCTTTCCGGAGGAGGGAAATTTATCTTTCTGTTGAAAGACTTTCCAAGACATCTCCAGGCTTAGACATCAGGTGGCACCCAACAATTATTCGGTACGTTATGGTGCAACCTATTCTGACACGCGGAGAGTGAGAAAACATTCGCTCCCTATTCCCCTGAGCCGTCAGGGTCACATTCTTCTCATAACTGTATCTTAATTCTATTTGCGACCGTAACAATACGTTAAATTTCCAAAGTAAACCTTTTATTATTTAGTCTTTACTCAAATGCCATTTCAGATAATTAATTCATGGAAAATTATAGGTAAAGAGCAATAAGGAAATTGATCTTAGACTCTCAGAGGATACCATAATCATAACAAACAGTCTAATATAAATGCCGATTACCATATAGAAAGTTAGAAATTATTAAACCTTTGACAGTAAGAGTGATATACTGATATAGTAATGAAGTCTTCATCTTCAAGTACTTGGGAACTATTGCTGTAAGGAGAAAGTCAAGTTTAAGCCTATATTTGTAAGTTCTTCGATAATACGTATCTGAAATAAAAGAAAATATTTTGCAGATATCGATTTGCTCTACATTGTAACTTTTTCATAATAAAAATTCTCACCCTTCACTATACAATGTTTAAATCCATAGTCTTCTTATGGTCGAGTTAATGAAATGTCTCAGCCATAAAGACTTTTACCCCACATCAGCTATTGACGTGCTCCATAACCTATATCTCTAAGTTAGCCGCCAGCGTGGCTGAGCGGTTAGGGCGTCAGGCAACTGGCAGGCGGTCCACCCAGTCGTTTTAAAAATTGGGTACCGCAACCACAGTTGTAGAAGTAGGGAAAGTAAGGCACTCGTCGAAGGTATGATGCTTCACATCACCCAGTAATCCGTTAATGGTGTGCCAGATGACTGGGTTTCGGAAAGAGATATTTCGGCTACTCTGACTCGCCTTGTCTTAGGCCATGTTTCTACATGGAATGAAGTGCCAGAACTTTACTTTTCTTTAATATCTTT
This sequence comes from Agriotes lineatus, assembly GCA_940337035.1. Classification (NCBI taxonomy): domain Eukaryota; kingdom Metazoa; phylum Arthropoda; class Insecta; order Coleoptera; family Elateridae; genus Agriotes; species Agriotes lineatus. Next base: position 19,613 of record CALNHX010001665.1, read on the forward strand.
AAGTTAATAGCTGCTTTCATTTTTTCTGATTTCAGTAACAGAGTAACTCTGTTATCGTTTTCGGGTATCAACCTATCTAGGAGTAAATATTACAAATCTGCCTTAGTGATCCTTTGATAATCACCATTAACTTTTACGAATACTTCATAGCTGTAAGTACGGTGTGCCATGTGCGAATTGACGATTGAAAGACGTTCAATGTGTTTCTGTGCTCAATTGGCCCACGAATGAATATTTTTTAAAAGTTGCAGGGTTCCTATTTATCTAGACCTACAATTGTCTTAAATCGAGTTAAGACGCAGCAGCAAGAAATACGAATACGCCGACAGTTCATTGAAAAAGGCAGGTTAAAATAGAGTTGTACAACAAAGCTGCATAATAAATCCGGGTCAATTTGTTCGGTGCAACCTGCTGTTTAAGCTTGAAGATGTTGTGAGAAACCTTTCAGTAGGACAAGGAATTTCCCTTCGACTACGGGAAAGCTGGCCGGTTGTGAGAACACTTTTTCCAATCTAGCGTTTCCTGCATTTTCCCGCATTCGTTATTCGTAAGTAACGCGTGCGCCTTTTCATTTAGTTTTAGCCCTTTAGCCCGAAGGATCAATTATTGGCGGGCACTCAAATCGTTAAGAGGTGTTCGTTGTTGGTTCGGGCGAGGCATTTGTTTCGCCGTGAAAGTTTAAGTAGTTGCTAGGAAAACTACCTTGTTGCTGTCGTCGAGCCCTGTGTAATAATGATGTGCTGCTGAACGTCTAGCCGAGTTATTCTGTACCGTAGAGCTAAGAACCTCTAATAACGCTGTTAAAGCGGATTTCAAGTGGAAACCTCAACCGTGTGCTAAACTTGCCATTGGAATGAAGTCCCGAATGTCGTACCGAATCTGTTTGATTGTACGGGCTTCGTTCAATTACCCCGCTCGTGATGTAATGCCGCTCACACACGCTCGAATATAGCCTCTATGTAGTTTTCAGTAGTTTTTTCCCGTATTTCGTGGCAGTAGCTGAGATGTAACCGGCAGCTTGAGCTGGACAGCGTAACCAGAACGTCTGGATTCCCTCCAACAGGAATTTGTTAAGTGATCGTATTCGTAACGTATAGAGATTTATAGTGAAGTTATCTTAAAGTGCCGCTATGGCCCGTAGTGCCATTGTTTATACAGATTGTCCGAAATCCGTTTGGAACATAGGAAATTAATGACTGCGACAAGAAAGGCATAAACAAAATGAGTAACAGGACAAAGATAGAATGTAGGTAATCGCGGCTAGGTACATTTTAAATCTAGAATTAAATCAGTGAAACAAACGAACACTTCCGCCAAATATTTTATCTATCATTAAGAGTATAGAGTGAGGTTTAAATGTACTATTGTTTCCTATTTACATAATTATTTTAATTACTTAAAGCTTACTTTATAGTCTTAATGACAGATAAAATATTTGACAGAAGTGTTTGTTTGTTTCATTAACTTAATTTTAGTTTAAAAATTTACCTAGCCATGATTACATTCTATCTTTGTCCTACTACTCATTTTGTTTATGTCTTCCTTGTCGCATTCATTAATTCATTCAATAAACAAAGACATTTTCATTCTCAAACAGCTGCGCTCTGTAGAAATATGCAATGATGTTGTAGCATTGAATAGTTAAATCGACAAAACACGTTGTTGCAATAACGCCAATCGGTGTAATCTGCGACTTGCTAATTGCGCCTGCCGTTTCGTATATTTTGAAGTAAATATCTGCCAACTTCTTGAGCATATCGTCTGCTGTAGTCCTATTTATATACTGGTCCATCACTCGAATTCGAAATAATGTAGCAATATCCGACTTCTCCGTAGAAGCTCCGCGCATTGTACTCGTATGTAGCAATTTAGCATTATTTACGAGGAATGTAAGACACAAAATCCAATATCCATTGATTTATCACACCGATTAGCTACCCTACGAAGAGGTAGACATAAACAGCTACATTCGAAGCAATGCTGATACTCCTGTTCTTCATGTAGTTGAACTTAATTCCCAGCTCATGCATATTTGTATCCACTATGACGATATTATTAATTTGCCTTATGACAGTATTTACGAAGATGGCGTCATAGCTCGAAATAATAAAAACCAGCAACACTGTTGTTTGGCCGTCATATAGGTTGATATGTTTCTGAAACGAATTATGCACACTCAATGCAGAATTGAAAACTGTAAGCAACAGTACAATAGCTGCTACTAAAAGAATAGAATCGTAAGAGGTCAATTTGTAAAAACTTAAGACATGTAATCTCATAACTGTTAGTTTTCGTGGTAGCCCTTCTACTTTAAAATGTATTGCTCCAACCCGTTTCTGCAAAGTATAGTTGGGAGATAGTTCTGTCCAGAAATCTGCATGATTTTCAGATTGAATGCTATCCATAGCAGCGTAGCCTAAGTCGCTTTGTTACTACTTAACAATCTGATCGGAACTGAAAAGGAACATTAATTGCAGAGTGGGTTTATGATATTAAAAAATATATTGTCATTTCTAAGTAACATGTTTCTACAATAACAGATCGAATTCAATATTTCAGTATAATAAAAATGCCAATAATTTGAATATACAAAGTCACCTAGAAAGGAAATATCGATTCCAGGTCAAAGTAACGATTCTTGGATATACACCAACTAAAAGTGTTACTGATTCCTGACCGAGTTGTCGATTGCTGTTCTTAATTCGACGATAAGTAACTACAGTTAATTATACATGCAAATTTAAGGCCACTATTTCAGTAGCGCATCTTCCACTTCTTGTACCTATCTTTTTCGCATGCTGGTGTTCTATGCGATTATGCTTCTTTTATTTGCAGCAGCTTTATAAGCAGTCCGGTTGTTGTTGCAAACCACGTTCAAAGGTTCTTTAACCATGATGAATTATCTTTCTTCCCATTCTTTTTTGTTGAGTATCTTGTCTTGTAGGATGAGGTGGTTAGAGCGTAGTGCAGTTTAACGATACCCAATTTCTGAAGCCGGAGATGGGTCCATCAGCTCGAAACAGTGAACCCGATAAGTGATGATGTTCGGAATCATAGCTCAGGGAAATTGACGAAATGACCCACGGAGTTCGGCAGCGCATTTGATCCACTGCCCGAAGCCCGATCGTTGAAAAGAAACCAAAGCCGACAATAAGAATTTAGAGCGATATGTAATTTTATCCGATATAATTCGATTTTTGGAGTCCGACGGTATTTCAAAATAAAGAACGGACTTGAAGGGTTTAAAGCACTGTGGAAACTCGTCATTCATCTTCTGCTAGCTCATGATACTGGACAACGTAAACTAGCACCGGTAAAACATGCTTTCGGCGTGCTTTGTTTTCTCTTAACGGCTGAAGACGCGGAACGTGTCTTTTGGCGTTCGATGCAAAATCACCCCTCTACCAATCCAAAATCAGTGGTGTGGGATTGAAAATGTTAAGTGGAATAAAATGAATATAGGAGCTTTTATATAATTTGTTATTACAACATTGCTATATCTGGTGATAGCTCTAGTTATACATTTTTTAAAGCAAGGCAAAAATAATTTTGTTTTAAATATCAATACAATAATAACTAAATAATTAGAGCAAATCACCAGAAATTACAATAACATAGCGTTCATAAAGAATTCTTTTGTAATCTCAGGTCTTATTAAAATGATGTTATAATTAATATTTGCAAAATAAATGGTTTATTGATTTTTCTATTTTATTCATTTGCAGTCAAATAAAATACAGCTCCGATCTAGTATAAGAAAAATTCTTTTTCAAAGGGTTAGGTCTTAACACTTGTAGTATAATTACTTTTGAGTGGGACAGATTAACTCGTATGGTAATTGCTCGAATTCGTATCTGACGCTTTTACAAAAATACCATAATTTGAATGCAAGACACCAAAAATGGCAAAATTGTCATTAGGTAAATACAATGCAAATGATATGACGTAACCTGGTTCTTGCTTCAGTGACTTAGGGACGCCGAGATCTGCATTTTTTTAACTTCCTGCAATTTTCGGTGTCCAAAACCGCTTATCCGTAAAATCAAAGGAAGCTACTTCGATAAACCCTCTCTGGAACGGATTTGGGAACTAGGGTCTACTTTCACACCTTGTACAAAGTCTAATCTTGATGCAACCCAAATCTAGTGGACCGTCTGCAACTGATTTCTTCTGAAATTTACCTTGGAGTGGCAGCTTCGAAGGCTGGATCATAAAATCAAACTAGGCCACGGCAATTATAAAGTTGGTGACGGCTTCCTGCTCCAGATCTCTCGATGTAGGACTCTATAAAAGATTTCCCAATACACTATTCGAAAACTTGCCGAAAAGCTGTTTTACAATTGTTTTATCAAATAAGTTTTGATATAATGTTTTTACTTATGAACTAAACTGCCTTTTTCTTTGAAATTGTCAATCGTAGTACTTAACTCTGCTTTTAATCACTTTAGTTTTTAAATGCACTGTTTCACATGTTAACACTTAGCACTGCAATATTGTCTGTGTCCTATAACAGTTTTCCTCATCTTGCTCTTTGCAATATTTGCTTTGCTTTGCACCGTTTTTTTACCCGTCAGCTGTGTTGCCGTTTGCTGGCTTCATAAACTGCTACTCGCAACGCTCATATAATTGTTGAAACTCCACAAACCATCTATGTATCATTTTAAATTCACATTATTGTATTGACGTTACCAAATCAAATCTGCCAGCAACATAAATTAAGGTGAGCTTGCCATTCTGAACATCAATTAATCAATTAAATTAAAACTTCGAACGTAACCCCTTTGATTCTGCTCTATCTAATGCTGACCTTTCTTAATCAAATTATAGTTACTGCTAATCATATCACGTGCGTTTATTAGTGTAAAATATTGACTTTATCTTGCAATAAACAAAATATTAATTCTGGGCTAATTTAAAGTTCTTTCATTTTCGTGTTAGTTAGGCAACCAGAATTGCTGTGGGCATTAAACCATTGCAATATACTCCTCAACAAATAAACTGGACCACCCATAAACAGTATTTTTGAGTCTCCTCGGACCTTTTAAAATTTTTAGGCAACGATTTGGCATACTTTGTATGCAATGTACTATCAACATTCTAATAAAATTAAAAATGTTCAAATGATAATATTCTAACGGGTGTTCATAAACAGTCGTCATCCCAGTAGGTTTTGACTTCAAAAACGTATGTCGATTAAAATTGATACAAAATGCGCTATGACAGTACTCAATGACGTTTAATTGTGTTGCACGAATTAATCAAAGATATAACATTTTGTTTTTCAAAGCAACTGGGATGACGACTGTTTATGAACACCCGTTATTAATGGACTTAGTTTTATTGAAATTAAATTATAAAAGGAAATTCTTTTTATAGTTACACAATCTGGAAAGGTTACCAAAAATGCCATGACCGTCTTTTAGGAAAATATTTTTAAAAATTGCATCAATATATGCAAATGGTCCAGTTCATTTGTTGAGCAGTATATATTGAAATGTGTATATGTTATATAACATACTTGAAAGAAAAATCGCAAATTCTTAAAATCGGAGATGGCCCAGGCGTATAACTGTATACTTACATCTCTAAGTATTGAACCGCAACAAATGATCAGAAGCACTACATCAGATGTCGTTAGAAACATCCAAAATATGTAAAAAAGGATATTTTCATCTTCAAACAGTTGGGTCCTGTAGAGATATGCGAAAATATGATAACTCTGTATAGCACATTCAGCAAAAGCCATCGTCACAGTAACGACAATTGGCATAATGCACGACTTGCTAATTGCTTGTAACGTTTGATACATTTTATAATGGACAGTTGCAACTACGTTCAATGAGTTGTCTACTGTAACGCCATTCATATACTCACGCAGTGCTCGAAATCGAAATAAGAGCGCCACTATCCAAAGTCTTAGCTCAGTTGACGCAACTTGGATGTAGAAATTCATAAAAACAAATGCAGAATGTAAAATACAAAAGGGAGCATTGTTTCTCTGATTTATGACGCCTAATAGTAATCCAAAGGTAAGGATTGCGCAGAGGGCTACTACCGAAGCAGTGTTGACACTTCTGCTCTTTGCGTAGTTGAGATTAATGCCAAGTTGGTGCATATGTTTATCCACTGCAATGAGATTCTTAATGTGCCTTATCACAGTATCCACAAAAATGGCATTATAAACCGAAACGATAAATGCCGCAGTCGCTGTTGAATGTGACTCATAAACAAGGATATATTTCTGCAGCAAATTATGTACACCTAACGTAGGTTTGAAATCGATCAGCACAACGATTACAGCTGCTACTAGAAAATAAAAAATGTAAAACGTCAACTTATAAAAGCCCAAGGCATTTAATTTGGCAAATGTCCTATTTTGTGGTGGACCTTCTACTTTGAGATGTACCACACCAACCCATTTTTTCAGAGTATAGCCAGGCAATAGCTCTTTCCAGAAATCGTAACGGTTTTGCATTTTACACGAATTTCATTCATATTAGCGTAGTCCAAGATGACTACCCACTGCAGTATTAGCTGATGAAAATCGGAATAGGTTATTAGTAGTAGCACTATTTTATTACATTAAAATATATTGTTCTTTAATCGCTTTAATAGTTTACCGTAGCAAAAGATTCAATATTTGTAATAGGCAGAATGAAGTATTAAGAAATTAAATGATCGATTAGCATCTATCGACACTTCGTTGAATATAAGGTATTCTGTTCCAACCAATTAATTCATAATTTTTTAATTTACCGTTTCTGTTTAATTATTAAATGAAAATACTAATTGACTGTAGCAGAAAATGCATATGCAGTTGAGGGAAGCAATTAAACTTTTTTTTTAAATAAATGAGGATTTTTATGTATCCTTTGTGCTATTCTAATTTCATTAATGTAAATGTTGCTAGACTGTGGCACATCGCGCACCTTTAGAAAAACTAGATAATAGAATAATAATTTGAGGAAGATTTAGCATTCCAGCCTTCCACTGTGTGGGAGTTGAAGAAAGAACGTGTTTTTTTCTAGAGATTAGCAGATTCCACGTGCACAGTCCTCAATTTTGCCTTTTTTACATTGTCGATTTAACAAAACAAGACTAGTGGGCCATTCTCGAAGTGTCATTGACGTATCGCATCTTATGCGATAATACCGTTTGGGCACCCCGCCTCGAAATTGTTTTAAAGCTGGCTGTAACGCTTCTCCTCTGCATCGCATCTAACATGCGACAGCACCCCATCTTTCTGGCACAGGTTACATTTTCCCCTGGTTAAGAATAAATTCTCGAATCATAGTAAGAAAACAGTTCAGAGTTATAATTTATGACAAAGTTAAGGTTTCAAGATTGCCTTCGGCGAATGGTTTAGACTTTGTTTAACTTGTTTGATTCAATACGCAACCGTGCAGCTGTAGGACTGTTAGAAGCCACTAAAAAATATGTTGTAGAGTGCATCATCGAACACCAGCGTGACGTAAATACCTGGGGAGATTAGAATGACCATAAGTGCCCTTAACTTGACCCCATGGCTAACGTGGCGTAGTTGAAGTTAATATATGTTTATATATTTTAGCTATTCTTTATTTGGCAGGCTAGTTACTGCGTGTAAAGACGAAAATAGGCTTTTTTCAGGCAAAGCATAACGCATTTTTAGAAATTAAGGTAAGTTTCTACCCTTCCAAGTAATTTTTTCCAAATCTAGAAAATTCCTTATCTTGTTGATGGGCTTGCCAGTTTATTTCTAAGCTTTATTGGAGCAGGTGGTGACGTTCACTTTTCCCTATTGTACTGTACCCTTTGGTACAATCCTATTTCGACGTTCCTTCACTGAACTTTCTGATCAGCTTTTTAACTTGCCGCAGTGTCTTAAATCGATTTATGTTGGAAAAAAGTCATTGGACGAGTAAAAAGGTCAATAAAAAGTAATATGTGCTTCAACGGAACTGGAAAACTGGCTAATACGGGAAAAAACAATAAAAAAGAATAAACACGGTTGATTGTTGTAAGGAATGTGTCTGCAATTGATTGGAAAGAACACACACTTTTGTGTAAAATTCTGTGTTAGTAGCGGCAAAGAAACGATATCAATTACTACCTTTTCTCTTTTTTATATCAGTTTTTCTCTTTACTTTGGGTATAAGATTCTATAGTGCATTTTCCAATATCGATTTTGTTAGTCACTTTTTTATATCGTAACTAAACATCGCCGGTGGTCTTATAACGCATTGTTTGTCGTTTCCATGATCTCAGTTGCGTTTAGTGTACAGGTACCGCATCAGCTAATGTGGAACAATGTTAATTCAGATAATACTATGCAACAAAAGTGCCGCGTAGTGCAAGCAACTACATTGCTACTGATTTAAGCTGTTTAAACTGTTAGCCAAGTCCGTGTTGTTTGATATATTTTGGCTAGGGGTTACTAAAACTAGTAAGAAATTCTAGTTTCGCAGCGATGAAGAAAAAGCAAAAGTATTTGACGAACACCTAGCTGCGACTTTCCAACCACACGAATCAACAAAAAATCCAATAGACGAGTCTGCAATGCTTGAATTTCTTGAAGCACCACTTCAACTCGACTTGCCCATCAAGCACTGTACACCCAATGAAATAGTCCAAGAGCCAGCAAAGGGTTTGCTTACAGTATTTTTAACAAGCGTGTAACTGTTATGGAAGGTGCCTTTGAATATACTGAGAAGAGAACCCGGAGTCTGGCAAGCCTACGGTGGTGGTTTTAGCCCCCATGCGTCCCTGAAGGGTGAAAAAAAAATAATAAAAAAAAGTATAATAACAAACAAAACCTAACCTAACAATTCATTCTAAGAACATTCAGGTTGGAAACGTCTCCAACTTCGTGAAAGCAGTGGAACCATTATCTACGTCCTCCGAACTAATGTGCAAAGTATATCATTTAAGCTCCACGTGTTATCTAAGTTAAATTCCCTTTTCATCGCCAAAGTCGGCGATCGGCAGCTATGCTCTGTACCTGTGTTTAGTGTTTTTGATCTGTTGTAAATTCGAGACAGTTTTATTTCCTATGTTTCCATAAGCGCAAACACAACTGTGAAATTGTTCTCGAATAGATTTTCTTTATATTCGACGATAATTAAAGCTTTTTTCATCTCTACTACTGCTATATTATGCTTTAAATATCCCCTACAATACCTGCTCGTTTTTATAAATTTAGAATTTATTAAGCGAGAAGCCAAAGAATTCTACGTTTTCGACTGTTAGCTAGATTATGTTTCTTGTCGTGGTGAACGCCTGGAGTCCATTTGTGCTTTCAAATTACTGTATGCATTTTGTTTAACATCAACAACTGCCGCCTAGGTTTCATTCACGCGATTCACGCTAGGACGCTAGGCCTAAAAAGCAACCCGGGAGAATTTAGAGTACGGCCGATGTTCTAGATCTTGTAATTTAATCTAAAGCCTCTCATTTTTGATGATCACTTTGTGTCCTTTTAGGGCAGTGTTTGTGTTCACCAACTCCAAGATTTGATAGTCAATCCTGTGTTTTGTACAGCTAACCTGTGGAGAATAGTTTCCGGTTACTGGTTACTGGTTGACCCATAAGTTGCACTGACATTGGAAATTTGCATAAGGATTTTTTGGCAATTGTTTTGTATTTACCTGTCCATTTCTTGAATATGGCAATAAGTTATGAATAAAGTAAGCAAGTTCCGAACGATCAAAGCCATTGGATTTTATTATCAAAGTCAGTGCTATGTTGTGATTATTGAACGAGCATTCACTAGTTATTTTCAAGTCAGGAATCGGCCTTCTAAATCTGAAATACCCCGACTAATTCAAAGTTTCTAACAAGATGGGTCAATGAGTGACTTGACGCAAGTCGGGATACCACGCTACGCAGACACCCCATCAGTAAGGGTATTTTGACTTTATTTCTTTGAGGATGAGTACAAAAATGCAGTAAAGAATATCGGTGCTATATGTCGCGAAATGCTGCATAATTTTTTTTCTTTTAATTGTTGAAGACATTCCAGGAAAACGGGGGTCATGTGACAGACGTTATCGTTTACGTCTAAGGCAAAAATATCCAATAAAGAAGTTCTAGTTTAATGTAGAACAACGCAATTTAAAATTATTAACAAAAATTTGTTGGCAGATATAGCTTGATCTTTTTTCCTTGTTCTTCAATAATATTTATGTCTTGGTAGCCACCTGGTAGACTAACCATTTTCATCCCCGTATATGACTCTGTATGACTGCAAGTAGATTCGGTTTTTGTATTGGTTCTTGCATCGGTGTTCTTGAATCAGAACAGTTCCAATTTGATCCTCTCTGCTATCTGAAGCCCCAGGCTATTTTATTCAGTTTGAAAAGATAGCTCTTGCCAGTACTCCTAGCTGCCTTTCCTTGTCGGTTTTTCTTTAATTTACTCTTTGACTGCGCCTAAAAGTTTTTTATGCTTGTCTGGAGTCAACCACGATATCCCTTCTGGTTGAGGTCCCACTTACTTTTGTTTACTCGTGTCCTCCATATTACTACCACGAGTATATGGGAAATAACAATCCACATTCGCGGACCCCGTTGTACCCATAAAGAGAATTTATAAATCACCTGAGTTCTCAATGTGCTCTAAGGTTTTATCGCTATCAAACAAAACTATTTTTCAAGCCTCGTGTTGATACTGCCCTGGTCTGCAGACTGCCCTGGACTACCAAGGTGTATTTGGACCTATAAATAGTTTAGGGTGTGGAGTGAAGTGGTCCGCGGCATTGTTTTCGTAATCACTAGCTCGAAATTAACCGTACAGTGTTTGGTTATCATAGCTTCTAATCATTTTCCACTCCAGTTCCGCGCTTAGGCTTCTGTTCTGGCCGTCCTCCTTTCCGACATCTGGAGACGCTCCCGGTTGTCATTCAGCCCCACCGGTGATAATTGATTAAAAAAGCTATCTATCGATGTTACTCTTATGTATTTCCTTCTTTATTGCGTTGCTTACAGCAATTTTCTATCTAATCTTCTCACTGTAAGTAATCGCTAGATAGCTCTTTCGCTAATTCGTTGTTGTTCTTATTTGAACTTTTTTGGCCTTAGTGTGATACTTTCACGTAAGCTTCTGGTTCAAAATATGTCACTACCCTTTTTATTGAAATTGGCGCGCCATTAATACTGACTTGAGAGAGTACTCTGTGTTGTGGTAAACGAGATTTTTAAGGATTTTACAATGATGACTTCGAACGTTTTAATCAATTCTACAGTAGGCTCAGATGATTTTATAACTTTTTGGATGCTCTACCGGGATTTTTATCTGGTAACAAATTTGCTTCGTCATCCACAAATGTGGCCATTGCAGTGTTATATTATATGACATTTATAAACACTATAATACGGTTGATCAGCTTACGCAATTGTGTTCATTTCTTCGTATTCCCAATAAATGCGATAGTAACGGAGGCGTATCATACTGCTGTAATAGTGAATAAAACTTCAGATAATTACTAAGGTTTGTATGCGCTCATGACTTTCATGGGTATTTCCACACCTGCAAATAGAATCGCTCACTGTAGTTAAAACAATTATACTTGAAAAGATACGGGGACAGATTTGTGTTATTTTTGTGGGCGCTACCTGATGTGTGTTGACTGGTGATGTAATGGGAGGATGTTCACCTGAAAATAACCAATAGATGATGGAAGGTATGAGGTGAGCTTACCCTACAGATTTAACCTACCTTGAATCGCAATGTTTCTTAATAAGCTTGAACTGCTTACAACTGTAGAAATAACTACATGCTTATAGCAGAAGATAGTTGTATTCAATGTGAACCCAAACTTATACTTAACAGTAATATAGTGCTATGGTATATAGAGGCCATGTATTACATTAAATACGGTTATTTATTTACATGAATCTAAAATGAAAAGTTCAATACAGTAATTATACTGAAATGATAAAATGTGGAAAATTGTGTTAATGATTGCTTATTTAATTGAATAATAATTGAAACTCAAAGATTCAAAGTACATTTTAAAAGAAAGTTATTACATAATGAGTACTACTTGATGATGGTAACAAGAATTTACAATAAATACAAAGTTGAATGTTGCATATGACAGAATAAAATTCTATTTGTAACAATTTATAAAGTGAGCACCATTCAAATTTATTTATAACATGTAGCAGGCAGGAATAATGGTAGTCTAGGATAGCAATAAAAATTGGATAATTATTAAAATAACAACTTTGAAAACAAGCTGTAACAAATTGTGTTTTGGTAAAATAAACTAGAAATTTGCCGATTAATTTATTTCAATTAAAATACAATATAATAAAAGGGTTTACTAAGTATATGCAAAGTGATAAGCAATTGAATTAAGGGAAGAAAATAATATTATTTGAATAAAATGAAGATATGGTATTATGGATCTAAATAAGAAGACATAGAAACAAGCAGAATAGATGTGGATAATTTAATTTGAGTTACATTACAATTTATCGTTAGTAACATAAATTGGAGTATCATTGCTGTTTGGAGTTTAGAGGACTGCACCAGAGGAACGAGGGACCAGTTGGACAAGGGATCTACTTGCTTACAGTGTATAGAGGAATTGTTGGAGGCAGCGGCAAGGTACCAAGGACTAGTGGACAGGAATTGGTTTACTTGCAGCAGAAGGAAGGACAGTTAGGAATTTGCAGTATACTGGATGCTGATGACGTGCATGGAGATGCTCGGACCTGAGGAAGGACAGAGTTAAGTTACCATCTTGATAGAAAGTATACTTACCAAGGAGGAATTGGACACAGGAAGGTTCCAGGACTGACAGCTGTGTAGGAGGTCAAGTAGGAGTGGATGTCTTGCAGCTTCTTGGAGGAGTAACGAGGTGGAGGTAGCTTATTGGTGACCAGTGTGTGTGTGTGAGCAGAGATGTGCAGCAGTTTGATGGAAGAGAGAGGTGTATCTGGGTGAGTTGAAGCAGGTCTGCTGGATAAGGAACTCAGGTGGGTGAAAGCAGGTATTTTCTGAAGTTATCTAAAATAAAAGGCAGTTAATAAGGTTATTTACAATATCATTGAATTGACTTACATGTCGTATCATTAATTGAATCGTGAGGGCTTTGTAAAGAAGTTTATTCTGTCATATTGATTTAAAAGTGTCATTGAACGCTGTGTTTGCATAATAGTTGACAGCAAGCGACTTGCATAAAATAATTCAATACTAGTAAATAAAATAGCAACAAACAACTAACTAGATTTTGGCGAAACATACCCTGAGCAAAGAGTACTCATGCATTTTGAAATATAATTCAATTGATTTATAATAAAGTTAAAGTTTTGACATTTGAATTAAATAAGCATACAATAATAATATCATATTTGATCCGTGGTATAATTATTAATAGTTATTGGAACGTGAAGCAAAAGTAAATATAAAATCATTAACACGTATCCAGTACAATAGATTTATTTGTCGACCAATACTAGGATGCTATTCCGTCCGAGGCTAACAACTAACTAACTTAATATTGGAATAATTATATAATATAGCGACACCTAACTTCATGTTCATAACACATAACATATCAATGCGTACCGATGTCGATGATCATATTACTTATGAACACGTTTCCACAAAGCTTATCTCGCTCCGGTTAAAACTCATACTGCATTTTCCTTCACAAGAAAGCAGACAGTGTGACATTTGAGGCGGCTATATCAAACAACCTACCTGAAAATGAATCTATAGCCGAGTCCACCTGCAGATGCGGAGACGCGCAATAACTCACCTTTAATCAATCTACGCGCAAGACGTCACCACGGTTACAAGCTACAGAAGTTAGTCTTGGTGGCCTAATGGCAAGTTAATTACCCATTACAAATAGTGATCTAAACACCCCAACGGGGACGTGCTCAAAAGCAGTAAATCCTTAAAATATATTTTATACATGCACTTAGCTTACCATATTCAAATTTGGCGATAATCTACAACATGAATTTCTGGCGTAACTAAAAGAGATCTACTTAGCAGTAATTTGCTGAAGGCGTGAAATATAGCAATCAACGTGAACCAGCAATGATGGGTGGAAGTTTAACTCGATATGCGGTCAATGAAACAAGATTAATGGTGCCTTCAGCACAAAGGATGAAGACTGCTGAAACCCAAGGAATGGTGGCTGCCTAAGCTACATAAAATTGCTAGCTGCGGTAGCTCACGGAGTCGAGACGGCGTCGATAAGAGGGCGTTGTGGTTACAAAACAATGGATTGTGGAATCGGCGAGGTGATTACGGTATCTGGTATAAGACCGATATTAAATTTTCCGATACTCAATGGGGCGAAAACTGAATATCAAAGATCAAGTTATACCTCGAGATCTTCTAGATCCTGCGGAGACGTCAACATTGTCACAAAAAGCGCAACGCTCCGAATCAATGTCATCGCACGAAAACGAAACACTAAAAACCGTGTCTTGTTTTCTTGAGGGTAGTTACCTGACCTCTGAATCACGCCCCTGGTCTGATAATTTGTCTGTGTAAAAATTTTCAACTTCGCATTCATAAAAAGCAATAGCTGCGTCAATCTTTCACACAGACATAACAAAACTAATGATTTTTTTTAATTTTTACTGCGTATTGACAACTAGTCTAATACGCTAACAAGCAAATGAGCTGACGTACATGGCATGTCTTGAGTTACACCATCACTAAACTTTGTCCGTTTCAAACGTCTTGTTACATTCACTATATTTAACAAGTCTGTCAGTAATACACTGGGATGGTCACTAATTCGGGCCTCGTATCTGCTACAGAAGTCTTGAATTACATTTTTAATCCATGAGATCTTCAGGTCATTGTGTAATATTCAGTTATTTACATACCATTCGGCGTTTGCCATTGCACGAGGTGTTTTACTTTGAAAGCGTTAGAGAATCTCTATGTTGGATGACTTAGCACACCCCCAAAACTGAATCCCGTATGTCCATATCGGCACTGTTACGGTCTTATACAGCAACACTTTGTTTGTCAGACTTAGTTGAGATTTCCATCCAAGAAGCCAGTACATCTCCTTCGAACGGATACCTAATTCCCTCCTTTTGGCTTTTATATGTGTCTTCCAAGTGAGTTTAATATCAAGGTGCATGCCAAGATATTTTACGTCTTCTTTGTAGGGTATACGAAATCCATTAAAGATTACTGGACGTGGGTCAATTTTCCGAAGGGTGAATGTTATGGACGTTGATTTATTTTCATTGATTTTGATTCGCCAAGTTGTAGTCCATCTCTCGAGACCCTCTAGTGTATTCTGTAAATTTGTTGTTGCTTGGAATGAGTCATTGTGGGAAGATACTATAGCCGTATCATCCGCAAAAGTGACAATTATAACGTTGTCAGGAACAGGTAGATCTGCTGTGAATAGCTGGTATAATGTGGGGCCCAGGACGCTACCCTGCGGTATGCCAGCTTGAGTAGGCTGGATTGGAAAACGGTTATTGTTTAGTTTAACTTGAAAATATCTGTTTCCTAGATACGATTTAAATAGCAGGTAGTATTGATAGGGACGGTTTTTCTTGATCTTATAAAGTAGACCTGGAATCCACACTCGATCAAATGCCTGACTTACGTCCAGGAACACAGCTGCATACACACGTTTTTCTTCTAAATCTTTCTCTATACTATCCACTACCCTATGCACTTGTTCCAAGGTTGAGTACCTTCGGCGGCACCGAATTGGTGTTGTGTTATTAGGTAATTTTCTTCCATTATAATACTGAGTCTTCTTAATAGTGTTCGCTCAAATAGCTTAGAAAGTACCGGTAGTAGTGAATTGTGTGATTGAGCTGGTTTACCTGGTTTTCGTATGAGAATGACTTCCGCAAATTTCCATTGAATGGGATAAAATTAGGTTCGCATGATAGCATTAAATATTTGTGTTGTAGCTACTAATACTTTCTTTGGAAGCTGGTAAAGTAACTCGGCTGTGATAAAGTCGTTGCCTGGTGTTTTATGGGGTTTTAAGCATTTTATTTTCTTTTGTATTTTAGTCCAAGAGCCAGCAACGGATTTCTTACAGTATTTTTAACAAGCGTGTAACTGTTATGGAAGGTCCCTTTGAATATACTGCGAAGGGAACCCGAAGTCTGGCGGTGGTGGTTTTAGCCCCCTTGCGTTCTTGAAGGGTGGAAAACAAATAATAAAAAAAAGTATAATAACAAGTCTGGCGCTTTGCTATGTTAAAGGTAATCATATTTTAGGTAAGTAAAAAAATTGACAGAAGCTTTGGTTTACCACAGCTTCGCATAAAGTTGCATAATAAACTTAACCATTTACAGTAAAATAACAAAGCTGGGCTTACATGGTATCATCAGAACACCTTCAGTATGTTATATTTAAAAAGCCAGACCAAAGTTGTGGTGGATACAAGAGCTCGTATGGGGAATGATCGTCGATGCTCATTATTTATTCATTTTGGCAACTATTGTAATAACTTTTCACAATTTTTGAATATTTTATTTTGTAACATTCAAGTTTTTCGAGGTACTATGTCCAATGTAAAATGACTGACACTGTTTAAATACTCGCATAAAATACAATTTTAAAATTATAACTTCTTTTCTCTTTATTTTTTCTCAATAAATTATGATCGATACTTAACTTATTAATTTCGTTTTCTATTTTTAAGGAAGTTGAAATAACATGAAAACAAAATATTTAATAAACGAGTTTCTTATTTAAATGTTTCGTGCATTTTGAAATTAAATTTTTATTTTTATTTAAGAAATGGATTTTCACTTATAATACCATGAGTAGTCAAAGTTATGTCGACTATTTTTGTGGTGGTGTCACGAATGTCCATTGCGCTTTGGTACGATTAGGACGAGTGCGATAGCACGAGTCCTAATCCCAAGCGCAATGGACATGAGTAGTGATACCACCGCAAAAATAATCTACTTAACTTTGACTAAGAATGGTATTCGAGGGACTATTTAATGAACCAAACTACTTTTTCAAATTAGTTTTCAGTAAATCTAGCAACAAACTATGCAATTTCTATAGTAACAGAACACTAATATTGACTTTTTCTAATAAAAATCACATTTGTTTAAAATAGTCACTTGAATACCTTCTAGGAAGATATATCCACTGATATTTTTTTGATTGGTCAAGAAACGTCAGAATTCTGGATTTTCATTGGTCACTTTTTGACAGATGACAGGTGAATTGAATAGTCATGTAAATTGTGACGAACAAAGAAAGTGAACAAAGAATACAAAGTATTTACGAGGGGATTTTTGATTTTAAAAACATAAAGAAAGTCAAATAAAATTGTATACTTATTATTAATTGTATATTATACTAAACACGGCCTGCTGAATTGCATGATAAACGTCACTGGCGTTTGTCAAACAATTCAGCAGGTCATGAGACTAAATAAATGAACTTACTTTGTTTCTGCAAGTTGACTCGCAGCACTAAGTCTGTTTTCGATGGTAATGATAGTATTGCGAGTAAATCATGGCGACCTCGAACATAACTTGTATTATTTGCAATACAAGTAGTGACAAAGTGTTGTTATTTAAGGAACAGACGTTAAAAAAATGTTGTGATGTTTTATAACTTCGTAAAGACAATCATTTAAAATATAGTGGAATTATTTTGCCTCCTGGTGACAGTGTTGTGGATGGATACCATACAAAGTGCTACAGAAGTTCTACTGCATTAATGGCTAAATATTATGCAAAAATAAAGATAGTGAATGAAAAAAAATCAACAACATCTGAAGCATCAACCTCTGTAGGAAGTATTACCCATGATGAAAGTGCAGAAGAACCTGACAATATGCAACCATCGTCATCATCAGTTCAGAATCCGGTGGGAAATGGAGAGTGCTTTGAAAACAGCGATTCAGTTTGTTTTTTTGTAAGAAAAATAAAAAAAAATACAAAGGAGACATGGAGATTTTACATACCGGTAAGAAAAATTCGTTGGAAGCTATGATAAGAGCCTATTCTGCAGTTATGGAGGATACTGATATTATAATACAATTTGAAGATTTTACAACAAATGAAATATCGTATCACAATAGCTGCAGAACTTTAAGGGTAAACACCTTCTGGAAACGAAACCGACCGAGAGTAGTTGGCACAGAACTAGAAATTACCACAAACTTGCGTATGTAGAATTATGTGCTTTCATTCAACAAAAAGTAGTGGAAAAAGAACAGTGTTTTTTTCTAACGTTTGTTCATAATTATTACCTGGATTCATTGCAAAGAATAGCCAAGGAGAACTTAGCTTCTTATGATAATGTATTTACTGTACAATATTTGGAATCTAAAATTATCCGGAGCTTCGAAAATACAATTAAAGTAATTTCTATACGCCATAAGAAAGTCATTGCACCTATCCAGCGCTATTTATTTGATTATTTGGCCTTTTCACTGTTGGAAGATACAGAAATACTACAGAAAGCCGCATTTATTTTGAGAAATGAAGTTTTAAAAATAAAAAAAAAGAATTACCACATTTTATAAGTACTGAAAATTTGATACAAGGGGAATGCTTGATTCCAGAACGCAGGAGTAGTTCAGATTGCATGAGAACAGTGAAATCATTATCCGAAGATGTAATTTATGCCGTATCAAATGGGAAAATTAAAACCTCTAAACGTATCGCTTTAGGCATGTCTTTGAAAAGCTTGACAAGCAACCGAAAAATCATAGATATTATAAATAGATATGGGTATTGTTGTAGTTATCATGTGATAGAAGAGCTCGTAACAGAAGCCACGTTTTCCTCAACAGCAGATTGAAATATATGCCCTCCAGGTATTAAACTGTCCCCGGATTTATTTACAGGAGTGACAAAGATACACTACACGATACTGTAGGGATTATATATCAAAATGTAGATGTAAGTGATGATATTGAGACGCATAGCATTGAGGATACTCAAATTGCAGGTACAAGTAAAGGCAAAAGGAGAAGAACCTTTAATGCTGTCACTCCAGAATTAGTTCAATATGCTAAAAAAGCAAAAATGGTTGAAGTTTTAGCACCAATCGAGATCGTTGCCAATTGCTTCCTACCAATGTGGAATCCATAAACGAAATAGATACAATCTGGATGTTGTCGCATGCCTTACAAGTACCTACCAAATACTCCAATGTGGGTAGGATTCAATAGCCTAATAGTACAAGATAATTCTCATAAACAAAAAGTTTCTTATCTCACTCATGGTCACGGCGTATTTCAATGCTGTAGGTAAATGTATAAGTGACTGTGGATTGTCGAACGCATTAATCGAGAGTGAACTATTGGCAAGTGGTTCAGTGAATGTATCTATTGAAGGGAAACATTTCAATCGATGCAAACGTCTGCATCCTTTAATGGCTTTGGCACTGGAAATTTTGTATTTTGAAGCTTTTCTCGAACATGAAAAATTAGAAATTACTGACGATTTACACGCAGAGCTCGTACAATTTCAAACAAGAAAGCTTTCACATCCTGTAACTGAAAATAAATATTTGTCTACATTAATACAAAAGTATTCCGCATATCAAGAGGCTATTATGGATGGAAAATTTGGAAAAACTGCTCAGTACTACATGAATTATATAAATCTAATACATCATTACCTAACATTAAGTAGAAGCATCCGTATGGGGGATTTCAGTCTTTTCAAATATATACTGCCAAAAATTACAAACTTATTTTTTGTACTCAATCAACCGAATTATGCTCGCTGGCTCGTCAAATATCATGGCAATTTAGTAAAAGTTGCTGATACACATCCAGGATTAGAAGAAGATTTTCAAAAAGGATATTTTGGTGTAAAAATAACTGACAAGAGCTTTTCCAGACAACTAATAGATCTGACTTTGGAACAGACAATAAATGCTGTTGCTGCAAGACGACTAACAAGCGTTGTGAATTTCACAAATTCGATAGCTGCTCGTCAACGTTGGTCAAAGAGTCACGATATCAGGTCTACTGTAATATCTCACGTATAAGAAGAAACTGGATGAAAAAAATGTCAAGATGTTACTGCAGGTTTGGAAAACTATCAGATTAAAAGAAATACTACTCATCTTCAAAACTTCATAGCCACTTATTAATCCATTCCACTCAGACTTAGACGACTACCTTTTTAATATCTATACAGGAAAAGCAGCAACAAAAACAGTAGAGGATTTCCTTTTAAATATTGAAAAGACAGGCAACGACCTACGAGAAAATTTAGTTTTGGAATGTGCCACAGATCCTGACAGATTCGAGAAACCCATCAAAAGAACACACATTCTAAATTTTTGCAGCAGAAGGTGTGAAAAAAAATGAAAACTGGAAATACAGTACAGGAAGTCCGAATGCAGAGAGATTTGTTTGGACATGTTAGGAGTTTCGATGAAGTACAATGTTGATATTGCGAAGATCTTGACATATCCTAGAACACCTGTTCCAATGTCGCTGTGTCATTTGGATGGATCATTATGTCACACTGATAAATCCGCACTCGTAGAAATTTTGGAACAATCAATTGATAGCCAGGCACCAAACGATATCGATGTTTTGCTACTGGATGGATATTTCATATTGCACTTAATGAAAGACGTTCCCAGGACATTTGGCAATATTTCAAAAAAAGTTCTGAAAATGGTTACGAAATCAAATGCATCCAGAATCGACGTCGTTTTCTATCAGTACTTTTCACTATTGATAAAACAGTATACACGTTCATAAAGACAAGGACACAATCTCGATTACACTATTTCCAGTCCTGATCAACCAAGGCCATTGGACTTTATCAAGGAGCTCAGAAATAATAAATTTAAAGAAACTTTGATAAATTTCTTCATCATGCATTGGGGAACCAATGAAACGGCACCATTCATTGGCAATAAAGTTATTCATTTGAACTTTAAAAAATGCCATTTCTTTCGAAACGGCGAACGGAATAGTAGTTACCAGCATAAACGACACATTATCATGTAAAAACCATGAAGACGCTGATACTAAAATTGTCCACCACATTTGTACTATCGATTACGATGCCGATGTTGTTATTAGATCTTCAGATACCGACGTTTTAGTTATCATGCTGGGTAATATGGAACATTTGAGGCATGATTCTATACATATTTGGATGGAAATTGGTGTTGGAAACCATCAACGACATATAGATGTGACACAATTATTTGCAACCCTAGGATCATCTCTATCGAGCAGCCTTCCAGGATTTCACGCAACAACAGGATGCGATTATAACCCAGCATTTTATAAGAAAGGTAAAATAAGACCATATAAACTGCTACAGAAGTCGCCAGAATACCAATCAGCGTTTAGTGTCCTCGGTGATTTACATTTACTGAACTGAAGGAAGGAAGTTTTCCTGGTTTTGGAAAAATTTATTTGTAACATGTACAACGTTCCTCGTCTTGATAATATCAATGAGGCAAGATTTAAAATCTTTAGTATCACCTACAAGGCTAAAAGTGTTCATGAATCCTTTGATAGGAAATTCAGAAATTTTGACGCTACAAGTCTACCACCTTGTCAAGCTGAATTAGTTCAGCATTATTTGCGAGCTTATTATATAACGTCAGTCTGGAGATATGCACATTTAAAGAATCCCACTTCTTTACTTACTGAGGTAAATGGATGGACAGCAAGTGATGGTAAGTTGCAGTTCTTGTGGTTTGAGGGACAGCAATTACCGTCGTTGGTCAGTGACGTCATGCAACCTTCCCATCTTAAAAATAAACCACTTATATATTTATTACTCAATCTACGCTATAATATATTGGTAACTTGGTTATACTAATTTGTTGTTGTTTCAGAGAACATGGTAGAAAATGAAGAAGAAGAAAACGTGGAAGATTCGGAGGAAGATGAACCAGAAGCTACAATACCATTTTATTTAACTGTCTTTATGTTTTTAAAATAAAAAATCCCCTCGTCAATACTTTATATTATTTGTTCAGTTTCTTTGTTCGTCACTATTTACATGAAAATCCATTTCTTAAATAAAAATAAAAACCTAATTGCAAAATGCACGAAACATTTAAATAAGAAACTCTTCCTGTGCCCACAACATTTTATTAAATATTTTGTTTTCATGTTATTTCAACTTCCTTAAAAATAGAAAACGAAATTATTAAGTTAAGTATCGATCATAATTTACTGAGGAGAAAGAAAGAAAAAAGAAGTTATCATTTTAAAATAGTATTTTATGCGAGTATTTAAACAGTGTCAATCATTTTACATGGACATAGTACCTTGAAAAACTTGAATGTTACAAAACAAAATATTCAAAAATCATGAAAAGTTATTACAACAGTTGCCAAAATGAATAAATAATTTATTGATTGAATTTTATTTGTGTTATTCAATAAATACATATTGTTCACACACGTCAAAACTAAAAACACAAAAATACACTATTTATACAAATTACAAGCGCATACAATAAGTGCACTTACAAGTCCCAGTTGTTTGTATTAAGATACTCATCTGTACTATAAAAAGCATGTTTAATTAAAAAGTCTTTTATCTTTCTTTTGAATTTAGTGGGAGGATCTTAATAGCTTTCGGTAATTTGTTATAAAATTTAGGGCCATAATAGATGAGCATCGACTATCATTCCCCATACGCGCTCTTGTATCCGGGACTCCGCATAAGTCTGTCCCGCTCGCACTTACTCGTCTGCATAGGGCTATCTCTCTCGCACTTATGTGGAACCTGTTTTATGATCTGTCGCTCTTTTTCCACTACAATTTTGGTATGGCTTTTTAAATACAACATACTGAAGGTGTTCTGATGATACCATGTAAAGCCCAGATTTGTTATTTTACTGTAAATGGTTAAGTTTATTATGCACCTTTATGCGAAAGTAGAATGGGGACAGATTTCCCCTACCACTTTTAATTGATTCGCGGATTCGCGGTTTAATTCGCGGATTTCGCGGTTTTAATTTTAATTCGCGGATTGACCCAATTAATTTCGCGGTTTGATCTAATTAATTTCGCGGATTGATCTAATTAATTTTCACATGTGCTACTGATTAAATTACGCATTAGCTTCTGATTAAATTACGCGGCGGCCATTTTTTAATTGGCTTCCTGAATTACGCGGCGGCCATTTTCACTTTTCGCGCGAGTATTTGAATTTGAAATTTTTCAGATTTTTTTTTCTAAGTTCCATTTTTTTTAATTTAAACTTCCCGGGTGTACGCCATCTTGGTTTTTTGCACGCGCACTTCTCTCGGCTGCCCGTTTGGATTTGAAAATTTTCAGATTTTTTTGTAAGTTCAATTTTTTGAATTTAAACTTCCCGGATGTCGGCCGTCTTTGTTTTCTGAGTGCGCACTTCTCGCGGTTGTCGTTTTAATTTTAATTTTCGCCGAAATATTTGAATTTCAAATTGATAAGTCTGTCTCTCTCTGGTACCCATGGGGCGTTGGTTATCTCTCTTGCATTCACAGCATAGATGTTTAATTTAAAAAAAATCTCTGGCGGACTTGGATTTGAACCCTCTACGTTTGCATACACATTGGGCTCACATCGACCGATGCCGCTACACCACGGAGCGCTACGGGATTTAAAGGGTTTGAACACAACGCCACTTAACTGCTCTGACGTCATACTTGCAGATTTTAAAACAAACTATTTTTTCAAAAATATAAATTATAAGAATGGAATTACATCGTCTATGGACTTATAAGGTCGAAACGAATTTTAAAAAACTGATTCCGTAAGTAGTTTTGCTGGAATTAATTATGGTATTTTTATCAATTGGCCAAACATGTCGTTGCCTGTCGTATCGCGGACAATCGCGGACAAGGAATTTGGCATACAACTGTTGGATCCTCTATAAAATTCCAGCAAACTTTTCTCGATGACCTAATGGGCTATGTGCTGTTTTAAATTATGCTCAAATTTCGTAATAATATCTATTTAAACTTTTATTTTTATATTTTATCCCAACAGGTCGTGTGCAATCTACACTTGCGTGCGGGTTTTTGGCGCCCTGTTTAATTAATGAATTCCAAATTTACATCGCTGTTTATGAACATAAATATTTTTAAAATTATTCTCAGTTTTAATAGAGCAATTTCATTTGGTCCCTCAAAGAAATTACAATTAGGCGTTTTAATTTGCTTTCTATTTGAGCGTTGCATTATGTGTGGAAACGAGCTTTCCGAATACGCCGCTGCCACTCGTTAGCGTTCGACCTAAGATAGCATGAACAAGAAGATAACACGTATTGCTTGAGTAAGAAAGAGATGAACATAGTAGCAAGTATTCGAGAAGGCTTGACTCTTAATTTTAATTATGACATTTGTCAACTAAACATGCCTACTAATATAATTTTTTGTATGGATATCTCTTTCTTACTCAAGTGTTGTATTTGGTTGTTCTTGTTATCTCATTGCTATTATATATAATTATGGCAATAGCAGTATATCCAAACCTACACTTTTTCAAATTAGGCTCGTTGTTCATTTTTATTACGAAGTTCTTATACTTTTGATGGAAATATACGTATGTTGACTACAAATTAACATAATTTTTTATAAAAACAAGCAATTTCGTTGAAAAATTTTCTGACACCACCATTTCACTTAAAATTTTACAAATTTTACAAGAAACTGACATCATGTCACTTTAAATTATACAAAAACGACCTTTTTATTCAATAAGCGATAAAAAATACCCATCCCACATCATTTCACTTAAAATTATCACAATTCGTTTTGCAAAGCTCTTTTATAATAACGAAAATGATGTAAAAACAGTTCTAGAGTTATTTCGAAGCATAATTTTGCTAATGTTTTACACTTTTTTCTCTAACTTCGAAGCCGGACAACTCGGCGCCGCCATCTCGGCGCCGCCACTTCGGCGCCGCCATCTCGGCGCGGGGCCAGCTCGGCGCCGGGACAACTCGGCGCCGAGCCATCTCGGCGCCAGCCAACTCGGCGCGAGGCCATCTCGGCGCCGAATTCAAATTTGCAAACTGCATTGTGCACTACGTAAGAAAATTATTAAAAAAAAATAATAAATAAAGTGGTCGCCAAAAAGCTGTCATCAAATGAAAAAAAATATTGAGAATTTCTTGGAAAATCAAACACTGACGACCAGAGGTGGTTGCAAAGTGATTACAAATGAGCCAAACAAAAGTTGTCACATGACTTCCGTTATCAGTAAAATTTTACGTTTTTTTTTAATAATTACGAAACATTCATTTACTAGTCAAGACAGAGACACATTTTACGAAAAAAAGTTTTCTGGCCTTGAGATTGTTCAGTCAGCTAAAACTACCACACAATAAAAAATCTCATTAAAATCTTGCTTAAATTCCGAAAAATAGCACTTTTTGGATTTACACAATTTGAAAAACGCCATTTTCTAAGTAAAGCGCTTTTTATATGACAAATATTTCTTTAATGTTTATGTTCCAAATCAAAGAATTTTATTTTTAACAATTTTTTTTATTATGAAATAAAAAACTTTTTGAAAAATGTTTGTTTTCCCATAGCCGTCTTTGTTAAAAATAAAATTCTTTGATATGGGACCTAAACATAAAAGATAATGTGAGAGATCAAAGTTGGCAGAGAATTTTGAAATTTGGTATAGGAACCTAGATGTTGATTCTAAACAACTTCTCTTAATAACTTTTTGTCGTATTCGCTACATAAAAGACACGCTACTCTACAGTAATAGTTATTTACCTAACAAGTTCGTAATTTTCCCGAATGAACACTTTGTTTGCAGCGTCGTGCTGCATGTAGTGCGAATTCGGGAAAATTCTTCCCGAAGGAGTTAGGTACAATAATGTTTCTTGTAACGAATAACTGAAAATATTTTAAAAAATAAAAAAAATTTGTGTTTTACTAATTTACTGAATTGACAGCACAAATCACTAAGGTCCAAGGTCCCCTTTGGAGATGGGCGGAGCGCCGAGGTTCCCCTTGGAGAGGGGCGGAGCCCCAGAGGCCCCTTTGGAGATGGGCGGAATCCCATGGGCCCCCTTGGAGATGGGCCAACGTAATAGGCCTAAAAATGGTGGTAAATTGAATAGAATAGACCGCGCAACAGAGCGCGCAGCCCCGTTTATTACAAAAATTTACAAAAAATACAATTCCCCTAGTTTTTGTTGAAAAGTAAAAAACAGCGCAGTGCGGGAAAAGTAACTTTCGGGGTATCGGGAATGACCGGGAAATATGAATTTTGAAGTCATGAGTACAAAATTGCTATTTTTGTACCTAGAATGCGAAATGCTACTTTTGCGTTCAAGAATGGAAGTTATTTTGCGGAGCTTTAGCGAAGCAAAATACCCATTCGACAACGCAAAAGTATTTCGCATTCGAGATGCAAACAATGATTTTTCGAAAACTGCAATAAAACTAATATAAGAATAAAAAAAATTAAATAAGGTAACTTTCAACGTTAATTTACAATTTTATATTTCATAAACAATTAATTTATGTTTGAACCACGGCCTGCTGAATTGTTTGACAAACTGCAAAGTGACGTATAAATTTAACTGACCGCAGTATCAGCACCTTCAATTTACATGTAGTACAACATAAATTAGTCATGTTTATAATAGTTTATAATAGTTATTAGTATCTACTGAAATTTTAAATTACTTAATAAAAAACTAATGTAGGTTACTTAATTAATAAAATCACAAATAAGTTCCTAAAAAATGACAAATTTTTTTACATTTCTTTTATGTTCTAGAACGCTAAAGAATTTTGCATTCTAGAACATAAAAGTATTTCGCAGTTAAGTGACATACAAGAATCACTTTGCTTACTTAACGAAAATGTCAACATTTGATGACAGTTTTCGAAAAAATAGTTTTTTTGGAAACTTTCATGGCATACTTGATTTTTGAAAACTGAAATGCTGTTAGAAATTCGCCTTTAACCAAGCAGGGCTGAACCCCAAAAAATTAAAATTTAAATCGAGAATTTTTTACCTTTTACAAGAGTCGTTTCATCTATCCAGGAACACACTGTATATACAGGGTGATTTTTAAGTTGATTCTTTCCTTTTGCCAGGATATAAAGCTAAAAAAAGTAAGCCATTCACCATTTTTGAGAAATATCAAAACTAACGGAGGTACAAGGTGTTAAAGTTTCAAAGTGTGAACTAAAATTACTTAACGAATATTAAACTAACCTTAATCTAACTTAAATGATCAAAATAATAAGCATTCGCTTCTACACACACATTCCGCGTATAAGAGCGATGCGGCAGCGGCATTTTGACGATACTTCCAGTAAATAATAAGCATATTCACTCATTCATTATTTTCATAAACATCAGCCATTATTGCAGCAATAACATTAAGAAAATTGCAATGGAAAACTAGTTGACAGATCATTGCTTGACAACAGAGATAAACAAAAATAAAATTGTCCAGCCGCCTTTGCGCCAAAGTTTAGTTTTTAATTAAAACTTTAACACCCTGTACGTCCGTTAGTTTTGATATTTCGGAAAAGTGGTAAATAAAAAAAATACTTATTTTTTTAGCTTTATTTCCTGGTAAACGGAGAGAATCAACTTAAAAATCACCCTGTATATAAATATATATATATATAAAAATACTGGTAATGTTTTACATTTCACTTTATACAGGATGACAGCTTGTCCGAAAACCTATTTAGCCTGTATTAGATATATTGAGTGATTTTACTTAGTTAAAATGTCGTTTTTCGAAGTTGTTGTAAATCCAAAAAGTACAATTTTTCGGAAAGTAAGCAAGATTTCCATTCGATTTTTATTATGTGTTAGTTTTAGCTAACTCAACAATGTCAAGGCCAGAAAACAACTTTGTTTCGTAAATGTTGTCCCTATCTTGGGTAGTAAAAGCATTTTTCGCAATTAAATTTTAAAAAATGTTGAATTTTACTGATAACGGAAGTCACGTGACAACTTTTGTTTGGCCCATTTGTAATCACTTTGCAATTACCTCTTTTCGTTAGTGTTTGATTTTCCAAGAAATATTAAATAATGTTTTTTTCATTTGATGCCAGCTTTTTGGCGATCACTTTATTTATTATTTGTTTATAATAATTTTCTTACGTAGTGCACACTGTAGTTTGCGAATTTAAATTCGGCGCCGAGATGGCCTCGCGCCGAGTTGGCTGGCGCCGAGATGGCTCCGCGTCGAGTTGTCCCGGCGCCGAGCTGGCCCCGCGCCAAGATGGCGGCGCCGAAGTGGCGGCGCCGAGTTGTCCTAGACCCCCTCTAACTTGTTGCAATTTTAGTAAGATTTGAATAAAAACAACAATTTAATTGAAAAATACTCTGCTACAATCATTTCGATAAACAAAACTTCAGTTACGTGGGCCCTTTGTGCATTTTTATTACAAAAATTCTTGTACAATTGACTAAATATGCATGTCATGACGACAAATTAACTCAAAATTGAACAAAAATCACACAATTATTACAGATTGATCGATATAATGCTACAATTTAGCATTTTTATTACAAAAATTCTTGTACTTTTGATGGAAATATATGTATGTTGACCACAAATTAACATAATTTTGAATAAAATAAGCGATTTCGTTAAAAAAAAAATTCTGACACCAACAAAACACGCTATTTCATTGAAAAATCTTCTCCGACAAGCATTTCGATAAACAAAATTTCAGTTACGTAGGCTCATTGTTCATTTTTATTACGAAAATTAACTTAAAATTGAACAAAAATCACGAATTTCACATCATCTCACATAATTTTTTGCAAAAATCGACATCATCTCACATAAATTAAAAAAAAAATTACATTTTAATTCAACACACGATGAAAATTTAATAAAAATCACCCAATTACACATCATCTCACATATATTTTTACAAAAATCGACAACATGTCACTTGAAATTATACAAAATATATGTATGTTGACCACAAATTAACATAAATTTGAATAAAATCACGTAATTTCGTTGAAAAAATGTCTGACCCCATCGTTTCACTTAAAATTTTACAAAAACTGACATCATATCACTTGAAATTATACAAAATATATGTATGCTGACCGCAAATTAGCATAAATTTGAATAAAAACACGCAATTTCGTTGAAAAAAAAAATGTTCTGACACCATCATTTCACTAAAAATTTTACAAAACTGATGCCATGTCACATAAATTATGCAAAGAATGACATTTTAATTTAATACACGATGAAAATTTAATAAAAATCACGCAATTACGCATCATCTCACTTAAAAAATTATCACATTTCATTTTACAAACGATGTAAAACAGTTTTAGAGTTATTTCTAAGCATATTTTGCAAATGTTTTACACTTTTTTATAAAATGTATCGCACAAAATTAAAAGAAATCACAATTTTTTAATTATTTTACGCCATTATGAAATCGTAGATTGATTTTTGAAATTTTACACGTGGTAACTGTAAAATAACTTCAAATACTAATATTTTAGCTTTAGATTTTGTAATTATTGCAGATTCGTGAAAAAACAAAAACAGAGTAGAAATAAAAAACACAAACACTTTGTAATAAAACAAATATATAGTTCTGATTTCGGATAATACTTAATAATATAAAAATAAATGTACAGCTGAATGTATTATTGTCTAAAAAATCCGCTAGCAATTTACAAAACTGTAGTTTGAGGTGTACAACATTTCAAATTAAAAAAGCTGCAAGTAATAAAATCAGAATTCGTAGAACAAATTTCATTATGGCATTTTAAATTTTAAGGCGTTCCCAATCTAGGATCGTTCGTATTTGATGTTGAGGACCTCTGCCTTAGATTTTTTTTTTCTAACGGCCCTTTTTGGAGGCGTTTTCTTATCGGCGTTCTTCTGACTGAACCTTTTTGATGTGGACTTGGATAAGTAGCTGGTGTTTTTAATTTATATTCTAAATCGGACTCGCAGTTATCAGTTTCCATTCGGTTTTTCTGTAGTACCAGTCGGGGCTGGCACTTTTTGCTGCTTAGCTTTAGGCAGCAGCACATGAGCAACGTTAAGGTCTTTGATGTAATCAGCAAACTGCTGCCGCACTAACTCGTTTTAAACCATTGTACTCTGTTACCTGGTGCGGCTGCATCCTGGGCCTCTGGTTTTACAAATTTTAAAAATAAAAGGGCTGGAGGCATTGCGTATGTCACACAACAGACAGGTTGGTTCTTGTAAAATTCAGCGATGACGAATCACGATAAATAGTAATAAAACGTCAGTTGAGGATCAACTCCTTCGCTAAATATATATCAAAGCCTATTTAGAAATTTGTACATGTCTTAATTTATATAAAATATTGCAATCAAAATACCTATTGAAACAAGCAGTAACAGCCTATCAAATGCCGTTATTTTATCTACACTTCCCAAAACTTTTAAGAAAAAAAGCTGAAGTTTTCTTACGCATTTTGAGTGCCTCAAACGATGTGAGCTGGAATCACAAGGGTACCGTTACTATAAAGGGTGAAATTTTACCGGCATCTAACATAGTCGATTTAGTTCACGACACTCTGAGGCCTCGAAAAACTATTAATCCACCCGGACGCCTACAGTTACAAAGTGTTTGTGTTTTTTATTTCTACTCTGCTTTTGTTTTTTTCACGAATCTGCAATAATTACAAAAGCTAAAGCTACAACATTAGTATTTGAAGGTATTTTACAGTTACAACGTGTAAAATTTCAAAAAATCAATCTACGATTTCATAATGGCGTGTAATAATTTAAAAAATTGTGATTTCTTTTAATTTTGTGCGATACATTTTATAAAACAGTGCAAAACATTTGCAAAATTATGCTTAGAAATAACTCGAAAACTGTTTTACATCATTTTCGTTATTATAAATCGTTTTGTAAAACGAAATGTGATAATTTTTTAAGTGAGATGATGCGTAATTGCGTGATTTTTATTAAATTTTCATGGTGTGTTAAATTAAAATGTCATTTTTTGCATAATTTATGTAACATGATGTCAGTTTTTGTAAAATTATTAGTGAAATGATGGTGTCAAAACATATTTTTTTTCAACGAAATTGTGGGTTTTTATTCAAATTTATGTTAATTTGTGGTCAGCATACATATATTTTGTATAATTTCAAGTGATATAATGTCAGTTTTTGTAGAATTTTAAGTGAAATGATGGGGTCAGAACATTTTTTCAACGAAATTATGTGATCTGAAAAATTTCAAATTCAAATATTCGCGCGAAAAGTGAAAATGGCCGCCGCGTAATTCCGGAAGCAAATTAAAAAATTACCGCCGCGTAATTTAATCAGAAGCTAATGCGTAATTTAATCAGTAGCGCATGTGAAAATTAATTAGATAAATCCGCGAAATTAATTAGATCAAACCCCGAAATTAATTGGGTCAATCCGCGAATTAAAATTAAAATCGCGAAACCGCGAATAAAACCGCGAATTAAACCGCGAATCCGCGAATTAATTAAAAGTGGTGGAGGAAATCTGTCCCCATTCTACTTGCGAATCTGGGGTAAACTTACCACCCGCCAAGGCGTCTGTCAATTTTTTTACTTACCTAAAATATGATTATCTTTAATATAGCAAGACTTGTTATTATACTTATTTTATTATTTTTTTTTACCCTTCAGGGACGCATGAGGGCTAAAACCACCACCGTAAGCTTGCCAGACTCCGGCTTCTCTTCTCAGTATATTCAAAGGCACCTTCCATAACAGTTACACGCTTGTTAAAAATACTGTAAGCATACCCGTTCTGGCTCTTGGACTATTTCATTGGTTGTACAGTGCTTGATGGGCAGGTCGAGTTGAAGTAGAGCTTCAAGGAATTCAATCATTGCAGATGTTTTGTTTATTAGTGTGGTTGGGAAGTCGCAGCTAGGTGTTCGCCAACTACTTTTGCTTTTTCTACATCGCTGCGAAACTAGAATTTCTTACTAGTTTTAGTAACCTCAAGCCAAAATATATCAGACAACACGGACTTGGCTAACAGTTTAAACAGCTTAAATCAGTAGCAATGTAATTGCTTGCACTGCTCGGCACTTTCGTTGCATAGTATTATCTGAATTAACATTGCTCCACATTAGCTGATGCGCTACCTGTACACTAAACGCAACTGATATCATGGAAACGGCAAACAAAGCGTTATGAGACCACCGACGATGTTTAGTTACGATATAAAAAAGTGACTGACAAAATCGATATTGGAAAATGCATTATAGAATCTTATACCCAAAGTAAAGAGAAAAAATAATATAAAAAGGAGAAAAGGTAGTATTTGATATCGTTTTGTCGCTACTAACACAGAATTTTACACAAAAGTGCGTGCTCTTTGCAATCAATTGCAGACACATTCCTTACAACAATCCATATCTGTTTTGATGTCAATTTGAAAGTTAAACTGTTATGTCAGATACGAATTCGAGCAATCACCATACGAGTTAATCTGTCTCACTCAAAAGTAATTATAATACAAGTGTTAAAAAAAGTTTTTCTTATGCTAGACTGGAGCTGTATCTTATTTGACTGCAAATGAATAAAATCAATAAACCATTTATTTTGCTAATATTAATTATAACATCATTTTAATAAGACCTGAGATTACAAAAGAAATCTTTATGAACACTATGTTATTGTAATTTGTGGTGATTTGCCCTAATTATTTAGTTATTATTGTATTTATATTTAAAACAAAATTATTTTTGTCTTGCTTTAAAAAATTTATAACTGAAGCTATCACCAGATATAGCAAAGGAGTAATAAAAAATTATATGAAAGTTCCTATATTCATTTTATTCCACGTAAAATTTTCAATCCCATACCACTGATTTTGGATTGGTAGAGGGGTGATTTTGCATCGAACGCCAAAAGACACGTTCCGCGTCTTCAGTCGTTAGAGGAAACAAAGCACGCCGGAAGCATGTTTGCCGGTGCTAGTTTACGTTGTCCAGTATCATGAGCTAGCTGAAGTAAATGACAAGTTTCACAGTGTTTTAAACCCTTGAAGCCCGTTCTCCATTTCGAAATACCATCGGACTCCAAGAATCTAATTATATCGGATAAAATTATATATCGCTCTAAATTCTTATTGTCGGCTTTGGTTTCTTTCAACGCTCGGCTTCGGGCAGTGATCAAATGCGCTGTCGAAGTCCGTGGGTCATTTCGTCAATTTGCCACACTTTTTCCCTGAGCTATGATTCCGAACATCATCACTTATCGGGTTCACTTTTTCGAGCTGATGGACCCATCCCCGGCTTCAGAAATTGGGTATCGTTAAACTGCACTGCGCTGTAACCACCTCATCCTACAAGGCAAGATACTCAGCAAAAAAGAGTGGAGAGACAGAGAATACGTCATGATTAAAGAACTTTGAACGTGGTTTGCAACAACAACCGGACTGTATACTATAAAGCTGCTGCAAATAAAAGAAGCATCATCGCATAGAACACCAGCATGCGAAAAAGGCCCAAGAAGAAGATGCGCTACTGAAATAGTGGCCTTAAATTTACATGTATAATTAACTGTAGTTACATGTCGTTGAATTAAGAACAGCAATTGAGAACTCGGTCAGGAATCAGTAACACTTTTAGTTGGTGTATATCCAATAATCGTTACTATGACCTGGAATCAATATTTCCTTTCTAGGTGACTTTGTATATTCCAATTGTTGGCATTTTTATTATACTGAAATATTAAATTCGATCTGTTATTGTAGAAACATGTTATACTTGTAAAGTAGTAACAAAGCACCTTAGTAACGCTGCATACATTTTAAAATAGAAGCACACTACGAAAACGAACAGTTATGAGATTACGTCTTAAATTGACCTCTTACACTTCTATTCTTTTAGTAGAAACTATTGTACTGGTGTTTACAGTTTTCAATTCTACATTGAGTGTGCATAATTAGTTTCAGAAACATATCAACCTATATGAACCCAAACAACAGTGTTGCTGGTTTTTATTATTTCGTGCTATGGCGCCATCTTCGTAAATACTGTCATAAGGCAAATTAATAATATCGTCATAGTGGATACAAATATGCATGAGCTGGGAATTAAGTTCAACTACACGAAGAACAGGAGTATTACCATTGCTTCAAATGTAGCTGTAGAGAGGTAGACATACTCTTCCTAGTGTTGCTATTCGGTGTGATAAATCAATGGGACAATATTGGATTTTGTGTCTTACATTCCTCGTACATATAGCTGAATTGCTACATACGAGTACAATACGGGGAGCTTGTACTGAGAAGTTGGATATTGTCTACATTATTTCGAATTTGAGTGGTGCACGAGTATATAAATAGGACTACAGCAGACGATGTGCTCAAGAAGTTGGCAGATATTCATTTCAAAATATACGAAACGGGAGGCGCAATTAGCAACTCGCAGATTACACCGATTGTCGTTATTATAACAACGTGTTTTGTCGAATTAACTATTCAATGCTACCAAATCATTGCATATTTCTACAGAGCGCAGCTGTTTGAGGATGAAAATGTCTTTGTTTATACAGATTGACCGAAATCCGTTTTGATCATAAGAAATTATAAATGCGACAAGGATGACATAAACAAAATGAGTAGCAGGATAAAGATAGAATGTAATCATGCTTAGGTAAATTTTTAAACTAAAATTAAGTTAATGAAACAAACAAACACTTCTGTCAAATATTTTATCTGTCATTAATAGTATAAAGTGAGCTTTAAATAATTAAAATAATTATGTGAATAGTAAACAATAGTACATTTAAACTTCATTCTATACCCTTAATGACAGATAAAATATTTGACGGACGTGTTCGTTTGTTTCATTGTTTAACTCTAGATTAAAAATTTACCTAACCATGATTACATTCTATCTTTGTCCTGTTACTCATTATGTTTATGTCTTCCTTGTCGCACTCATTAATTTGCTGTATTACAAATGGATTTCGGACAATCTGTATAAACAATGGCACTACGGGCCATAGCGGCACTTTAAGATAACTTCACTATAAATTTCTATACGTTACGAATACGATCACTGAACAAATTCCTGTTGGAGGGAATCCAGACGTTCTGGTTATGCTGTCCAGCTCAAGCTGCGGATTGCATTTCATCTACTACCACGAAATACGGGAAAGCACATCTGCAAACTACATAGGGGCGATATTCGAGAGTGTTTGAGCGGCATTACATCCCCAGCGGGTTAATTAAACGAAGCCCGTACAATAAAACAGATTCGGTACGACATTTGGGACTTCATTCTAATGGCAAGTTTAGCAAACGGTTGAGGTTTCCACTTAAAATCCGCTTTAAGAGCGTTATTGGAGGTTCTTAGCTCCACGGTACAGAAAAACTCGACGTTGACCAGCACATCACTATTACACAGGACTCGACGACAACAAGGTAGTTTTTCTAGTAACTACTTCGCGGCGAAACAAATGCCTCGCCCGAACCAACAACGAACACCTCTTAACGATCTGAGTGCCCGCCAATAATTGATCCTTCGGGCTGAGAGGCTAAAACTAAGTGAAAAGGCGCACGCGCTACTTACGAATGCGGAAAATGCAGGAAACGCTAGATTGGAAAAAGTGGTCTCACAACCGGCCAGCTTTCCCGTAGTCGAGGGGAAATTCCTTGTCGTACTGAAAGGTTTCACACACAATCTTCAAGCTTAAACAGAAGGTTGCACCTAAAAAATGGACCCAGATTTATTATGCAGCTTTGTTGTACAAGTCTATTTTAACCTGTCTTTTCACTGAACTGTCGGCGTATTCATATTTCTTGCTGCTGCGTCTCAACTCGAGTTAAGACAATTGTAAGTAATTTAGTATTCTAGATATATAGGAACTCTGCAACTCTTAAAAGATATTCGTTAGCAGACCATTTGAACACAGAAACACATTGAACGTCTTTCAGTTGTCAATTCGCACGTGGCACACCGTACTTACAGCTATGAAGTATTCGTAAAAGTTAATAGTGATTACTAAAGAAACACTAAGGCATAGTTAAAATATTTACCCGTAGATGGGTTGATAAGCGAAAACGAGAATAGAGTTACTCTGTTACTGAAATCAGAACATAAAAATGAAAACAGCTATTAACTTAGAGATATTAAAAAAAAAGTAAAGTTGTGGCACTTCATTCCATGGCTATGGCACATGGCCTGAGACAAGTCGAGTCAGGGGCGCCGAAATATCTCTTTCCGAAACCCAGTCATCTGGCATACCGTTACCCAATTTTTAAAACGACTGGGTGGACCGCCTGCCAGTTGCCAGATGTCGGAATTGAACCTCGTACCGTGGCACCGCAGCCTGACGCCCTAACCGCTTGGCCACACTGGCGACTAACTTAGAGATATAGGGTATGGGATAATAAAGAGCACTTCAATAGCTGATGTGGGGTAGAAGTCTTTATGGTTGAGACATTTCCTTAACTGGACCATAAGAAGACTATGGACTTAAACATTGGATAGTGAAGGGCGAGAACTTTTTTTTTATGAAAAAGTTACAATGTATCTGCAAATTTTTTTATTTCGTATACATGTTATCGAACAACTTACAAACATAGGCCTGAACTTGACTTTGCCCTTAAAAGTATATCAGCAATAGTTCCCAAGTACTTGAAGAAGGAGACTTCATTACTATATCAGTATATCACTCTTACTGTCAAAGGTTTAATAATAAGTTTCTATATGGTAATCGGCATTTATATTAAACTGTTTGTTAAGATTATGTTATCCTCTGCGGGTCTAGGATCAATTCCCTTATTGCTGTTTACCCATAATTTTCCATGAACTAACTATCTGAAATGGCCTGTGAGTAAAGACTAAATAATAAAGGGTTTACTACGGAAATTTAACGTATTGTTACGGTCGCAAATAAAATTAACGTACAGATAAGAGAATAATGTGCCCTCGACGTCTTAGGGGAATAGGGAGCGCATGTTCCCTCACTCTCCTCGTGTCAGAATAGGTTGCACCATAAGGTACCGTAAAATTCTGAGGTGCCACCTGTTGTCTTGTAACGTTTCGCTTTGGAATCTAAATTCTAAAGATACTTGAAACGTATTGGGAATTTAATTCGCCGCCTTATCAAACGTTTGCATCTCAAGACCGCGCTAAGAAGCGATAGCGCGGGCCGGTAGCCGATGCGCAGGAAGCCACGTTTGCGCGCAGGAGTGTCTCCCCCGCCGCCAGAGTGGGGAGCACGACCGCCGACCGGGAGCCACTGAACGTATAAAAAGGAACACATGGCAGCTCCTGAGTCAGATTCTATTCCCGAGTCCTCTCCTAAACTCCTCCTGATCCACCCGGAGCGATCACTCCCTTGCTTTGGTATGGTTACTGTCTTAGCAAGGGAGAAATCGCCTAAATAAAAGTTCTTGCGGGTTTGGTATGGTTACTGTCTTCCTGCAAGAACACCCCGATAACCTAGAGATCCTTATCAAACCCGTTCCCGAACCGTCATTAATTTAAAGGCCGAAACCGTGGCTAATAATTAGCTTTCCCCGTATCCCTTGTAACCGAACCGATGTTAGTTAAAGGCCGAAACCGTGGAATTAGTAGCTAACATTCCTGTAATCCGCTGAACGAGATTACCGCCGCCGTCCCGTCAGTGATCATCCGAATTCCGAAGGCGCATTTCATTTGCGTTCTCGAAAGCCGTGTTTCAACTGTATTAACTCACCCGAATTATGAGGCACCAGGAAGTCATCAGCAGCCCGCCACCGCCAGGCTGGACGCATACAGAGATTATGCGATAAGGGACTTGCCTGTAAGTGTCACTGCCAGCATACTATGAGCATTCCTGAAGCCATCCGAGAGAGATCTCCACACTGCCGCAATCCAGTCGAAGCCGCAAATTCGCTTGAATAGCGAATTTCCCGAAAGTCCGACCGCTGCATCGTTTCGAGCCACGAACGCCGTCAAATCGCTCAGCGGCCCCGGTGTAATTCGGCACACCAGACGCGAGCCCGAACAACTTCTTTTGTCGGCAGGTATCTCCGTAAAGTACCACTAATAATCCGAATGTTCGCAGCGTTTGTTGTAAACAAACAATCGCATATCACAACTGGGGCATTCGACCAACGACCTCTTCAGACTGATAAGAAGCCCCTGCGCGGACAGCCGGCCCCGCGATACCTGTGAGGACATCGACGCGCGCTTCGAAGGCGTATTCGACGCGCTCGGCCTTCTTCTGGATAATTTGGATCGCTCCGCCGCTATCGAACCTGAGCAACCCTCTGTTGACGCAACAACCCCCTGTCCGTAATATACAGTGTGTCCTTTTAAGTTTGAGTTTAATGTAATTAGTTAAAAACAGTATATTTTATTTTTATAATTTATCTTGTGTTATTTATTGATCTACGCTATATAAGAGCAATTTGAACGCATTCTCCGGCTTAGAGCATATCTGAGGCAATAAGGCCACTTAAAATATTTCTAAATAAAGGCGGACCGTTACATGGCGCCCGAAAAGCAGGGACAGCTCAAATATGAGTAGATCAATAAAAACACTCGTTCGCCGACCCGATTTACCAGATATTGGCGCCCGAGCCGAAAAATCCTGTAAATGTTATTTGTGTAAATAATGCATTTTTGTCAAACTGTTCCAGTTGAGCCGTCCAGAAAAATGTACCAGAAGGCCTAGTCCTTTAAATACCCTCAGGGGCCAGCGGCTTAACTGCTGGTACGGGATTTTGCGACCCCGAGGTGCCCTAGCTGATGTCCGAAGATACTGCGGACCGTCCAGGACAGCCCAGATGTCCGTCCGCGTAGTATCACCTGGAGAACCAGACCGCCGTTACAAGCGCGTCGAAACCGCGACGTTGCTTCCGCTCCGAAACCAGAGTGTTTCTTTTGGGCACGTTGAAACCGCAACGTTGCCTCCGCTCCGAAAACCCCTGGATATGTTTTTTTTGCACGTTGAAACCGCAACGTTGCTGACGCTCCGAAAATTCCAGGAGATTCTTTTACACGTTGAAACCGCAACGTTGCTTCCGCTCCGAAACCAGAATGTTTCTTTTTGGCACGTTGAAACCGCAACGTTGCCTCCGCTCCGAAAGCTCCTAGATTTGATTTTTTTTGCACGTTGAAACCGCAACGTTGCTTCGGCTCCGAAAATTCCAGGAGGTTCTTTTGCACGTTGAAACCGCAACGTCGCTTCCGCTCCGGAAAATCTAGAATATTTTTCTTGCGCATCGAAACCGCGATGTTGCACCTAGAATGCTTTTGCAAGTTGCTTCCGCTCCGAATGCTTTTGCAAGTTGCTTCCGTTCCAGGAATTTCCTGAAGTTAAATATGCATGGATGCCTGGAAATTCGTATAAATGCCGCCCTAGTTAGCGCAAGTTGTTCCGAATGTTTTTCTCTTCTGAAGCGTGCTCCTTTTGTCACCGTAAACCCGGACATTGACAGGAGATTGTAGATTTACGTCGAAGCTTGAAGGTGAAAAGATGTTTTCCTGTACCAGAATCCTGTTTGCCGTTTTCTGGAGATTGTACGCCGGTTCCCGCGGCCTCTACGATTTCCCTAGCCTGCCAGCTATGTGAAAAATAAGTTGTCCGGAAACCTGCATGTTTTCAAGCGATTTAAAATAATTTCCAGAATGTTTATAGAAGCTGAAACCGCAGTGTTTTGTATTCGCTGGTAATCTGAACTTGTGTTCACTCATTAACCAAATCCAGAGCGAGCATTTCGCCCAAGGGCCTACAAGAAAGCTTGTTCTCTCCAGAAAGTGTTAATGTTTTAAGTGCAATTTAAGGCACTACCCGAAGTTACGCCGACGCCGCAACGCCTACATTCTTCAGTAGCGTAGTTGCATATGTGCGCGTAAACGTCGACAAGATGGGGGACTGAAACCGCAGTTTCGTATCATCTTGTAACGTGAAATTATTTTCATACGTTTGCCCAAAGGCATACAAGAACGTACGTTCACTCCAGGAAACGCTGAGTTTCTAGAAGGCTATTTCAAAGGCCTACCCACCCCGCAGACACGCTAGGAGGACGTCAAAGTCTGGTCGAAACTCGTCGAAGAAGATGCCCACCATGAAGCGATTTCCTCCGAAGGATGGGTCATGTGTAACGTTTCGCTTGGGAATCTAAATTCTAAAGATACTTGAAACGTATTGGGAATTTAATTCGCCGCCTTATCAAACGTTTGCATCTCAAGACCGCGCTAAGAAGCGATAGCGCGGGCCGGTAGCCGATGCGCAGGAAGCCACGTTTGCGCGCAGGAGTGTTTCCCCCGCCGCCAGAGTGGGGAGCACGACCGCCGACCGGGAGCCACTGAACGTATAAAAAGGAACACATGGCAGCTCCTGAGTCAGATTCTATTCCCGAGTCCTCTCCTAAACTCCTCCTGATCCACCCGGAGCGATCACTCCCTTGCTTTGGTATGGTTACTGTCTTAGCAAGGGAGAAATCGCCTAAATAAAAGTTCTTGCGGGTTTGGTATGGTTACTGTCTTCCTGCAAGAACACCCCGATAACCTAGAGATCCTTATCAAACCCGTTCCCGAACCGTCATTAATTTAAAGGCCGAAACCGTGGCTAATAATTAGCTTTCCCCGTATCCCTTGTAACCGAACCGATGTTAGTTAAAGGCCGAAACCGTGGAATTAGTAGCTAACATTCCTGTAATCCGCTGAACGAGATTACCGCCGCCGTCCCGTCAGTGATCATCCGAATTCCGAAGGCGCATTTCATTTGCGTTCTCGAAAGCCGTGTTTCAACTGTATTAACTCACCCGAATTATGAGGCACCAGGAAGTCATCAGCAGCCCGCCACCGCCAGGCTGGACGCATACAGAGATTATGCGATAAGGGACTTGCCTGTAAGTGTCACTGCCAGCATACTATGAGCATTCCTGAAGCCATCCGAGAGAGATCTCCACACTGCCGCAATCCAGTCGAAGCCGCAAATTCGCTTGAATAGCGAATTTCCCGAAAGTCCGACCGCTGCATCGTTTCGAGCCACGAACGCCGTCAAATCGCTCAGCGGCCCCGGTGTAATTCGGCACACCAGACGCGAGCCCGAACAACTTCTTTTGTCGGCAGGTATCTCCGTAAAGTACCACTAATAATCCGAATGTTCGCAGCGTTTGTTGTAAACAAACAATCGCATATCACAACTGGGGCATTCGACCAACGACCTCTTCAGACTGATAAGAAGCCCCTGCGCGGACAGCCGGCCCCGCGATACCTGTGAGGACATCGACGCGCGCTTCGAAGGCGTATTCGACGCGCTCGGCCTTCTTCTGGATAATTTGGATCGCTCCGCCGCTATCGAACCTGAGCAACCCTCTGTTGACGCAACAACCCCCTGTCCGTAATATACAGTGTGTCCTTTTAAGTTTGAGTTTAATGTAATTAGTTAAAAACAGTATATTTTATTTTTATAATTTATCTTGTGTTATTTATTGATCTACGCTATATCAGAGCAATTTGAACGCATTCTCCGGCTTAGAGCATATCTGAGGCAATAAGGCCACTTAAAATATTTCTAAATAAAGGCGGGCCGTTACAGTCTAAGCCTAGAAATGTCTTGGAAAGTCTCTCAACAAAAAGAAAATTTTTTTCTCCTCCGGAAAGGTTACTCAACTACCAGAGCATAATTTAGCTTTTTTCGGAAATGTTCAACTGTAATCTGAAACCCGTGAATCTGCATTCTGCTTCACAAGCAAATTGGAACATATTACAGTAAAGAATTGCTATACTGTCAGAGCCCAATGACATTAGTAGGAATCGGCAGCTGATGACTCGAGTTACAGGAAATTTACAAACTCCTTACACTACGTCGTAAATTCTCGTAACGTTATGCAAAGAAATGTTTAATAATTACTTCTAGTTGTGCAATCCACGCAGGTAAAGTTTTATAGCTTCGTTGCAGGCTCCAAAAGTGCACCAAAGGACCTTTAACTAAGCATAAGAGTATATACACAAAAGTTTCATCGGATAAGGACAGCTTCCTCTTATAATTTCAGATATTCAGACGGCAATTTTTACAAGATGCAATACATAATAAACACATGACGTATAATGACTTAGCTCCCGTTGGTGGGAGCGTTTTGTTTGCATTCTAACTTTCCACAATTGAGAGTGCAAATGAAGAGGTAAATCGCCCAGAACACAATGTATGGAAGCAGCTCGGAGGAGTAGTTTTACGGGCTGGCGACAAATGCAGAATAACCAAACCAATTGTGTGACGACGAGTTGCTAATTAAACCCCCTTCAGTTCAATGGAAGCCTAATCTTTAAAGAGAGTTTTGGTTTTGAAATAGCACAGAAGTCGAAATGGCCAAGAATCGGCCGTTAATAACTTAGGACTAGTACACCACGCTGTTTGCTAAAATGCTCTAAACTCACACGCCCTGTTCTCCCATTTCCCTCCAGCTATTGAAATAATGAAAGCGAAGAATTTGCTTCTAAGTCAAAACCATCCCGTGCTCGTCCGGGGAGGTAATATTAAAGACGAAAAACAACTGTGTTTATCACATGTCGAGCATAATTCAAGACAAAATAACATAAGTCATTTTTAGGATATTTTCATACTCTGTACTAATTATTATGAGTTGTTTATTACGTTTGATAGCTACAGATTTATCCTTAATGTGTTAAGTGAATTGTAGAGACATTTTCTTAAATAGATATCAACAGAACTGATTTTTCAAATACCTTATGTATGGGCTAGAAACATATGATGTTTCTAGAATTGTTTGTTGCTACGAATAAAATTTTGATATTGTATTTTTATTTCAACAAAATCAATAATACCCAAGTTTGCATAAAATTTATGAATATAAATACCAATTTTTTTTTCAGGCAAACTTTATAAAGAGAGAGTTGTGGAAGTTGATGGTAGTTACTGTAAACCCAGCACTAAAACGAGAGGTAAACAATGATCTGCATCTGACATAAACGTTACACCTATACACTGTTTGTTTTGCAGATTAATGCGTTCTCTTTACAACTTCTGCATGACGATGTTAAGGTTACAGCTGGTGGCTTCTTTACCGTCGATGTACCCTTGATATTTACGGTATGATATTTCCATTTACATTTTATCGAACCCAACACCAAAATATTATTTTGGACTGCGTCTATGCTACCTACAATCTGAACTGTTTTAGATGGTTGCACCTGGAACGACTTGCCTGGTTATTCTCATTCAATTTGACATTTGGCATTTCCCTAGAAGACGAAACGTTTTTCACTGAATTTCTATTATTCAATACACATTTTACAGTAGCCTCTGAAAAGGTGTAAATTATTATCGAAAGCAA
Source organism: Agriotes lineatus (assembly GCA_940337035.1). NCBI lineage: Eukaryota > Metazoa > Arthropoda > Insecta > Coleoptera > Elateridae > Agriotes > Agriotes lineatus. The sequence continues at coordinate 62,818 of CALNHX010001665.1, forward strand.
ATAAGCTCAGCATAAAACTGAACGGGTTAGCTGTAGCAGTTGGGTAGATGTAATGTTATTAAGTAAAAATTGTAAAATTATATTATTATTATTCTTGATAAACTGATCATTTAAGTCATGGAAATTGGTAAATTGCACCCGTGGTTGTTAATGAACAGTAAGCTTTTCAGTAGAAGATGTAGTTTATTTATTTTGCACTTAATGTAGAACGCAGGAAGTTTATGATGCCAAATGACATAATATATTATGCTGACAGGTGACAAACCAAACGATTTTTCCAAAAATCTAGGAAAATTTCGATAAGCAGCGGGAAAAATATAATAAGATAACTCGGAATGTAACGCCTATTAACATTTTCGGCAGGCAACAAGCCGCGACATCATCTTGGCTTGTACTTGCCTACCTCAAATGTTGTAAATTTGTAAGAAGACTAGTGAGAAAACTGATGTTCATATTCCTACCGTGTTTATTTTATACTCCCCTCCTTAAGGGAAAGAGCCACCTATCACACGACCTTCTCCTAGAGCTGTGCGCAGAAGCACAAGCTCTGTTGTTAGTTGTGATCGAATGGCCACATGTTTCGTCTCTTGGTGTTAAGACTCATCAGGGTACCGACATGCGCTCATATTTAGTTAGGATGTGAGGGCAAAACTCTAAACAGTCAACTTACACAATTTTACAGAGTTCGCGTCTGTTGGCGTACAATGATGTGTATGTTTTTGTGGATAACGTCCACTGAGACATACAGTTCATAACATCATGAACATCAGTCTTCTCACTAGTCTTCTTACAAATTTACTTCATTTACGGCGGAGACGCAGGTAGTTGTGTGTGACCTCATGCAATTGAAGTACCACAGCAGGTAGAGTAAATGTATACTCACCTACTGTATGTCTCAGTGGACGTTATCCACAAAAACATACACATTACTTCAAATGTTAATAGGTCCTTACATTCCTTGTGACTTAAATAGCTATTGTATACGAAACAAAACAATAACAGAAGACGTTAACCTTATCGCAAAACTTCACCTAGAGTTAGAGAAAATTGTTTACTTAATAGGTAAATATTGGTAAATGCAAACTTTAGTAACTTTTACATTTAAATTTTCATTTATTGTTAGTCAGTCCTCTCATTTAGCCATAACAGTTTATCGTGGTGATATGATAGAGTATGAGGACATACTTTCTTCTGCATTTTGGATTGTCACCTATGGCACAGACATGGGTTTAATAATATTTTACTGTTATCTACTATCAAAACATGTAAGTAGGGAATGATTGAGTGTTAGTATTTTATATTGATATATCAACTATATAGATTATTAAACACAGCCCAAATACCTTACAGTTAGTCACAGGAATCCTCCCGCTGACGTCATGTGTGTATGGAGCAATAGCCTATAAGTTGCGCTACCATTGTGAAATTGAATAAGTGTTTTCTTTTGTCAATAGATCTGTATTTACTTGTCCATTTTTGAAATATGATTTTTGGCAATCAGTTATGGAAAAATGAGCAAGATCCGAACGATCAAAGCCATTAAATTGTATTATAAAATTAGTTTTATGTTGTGATTAATGAAAGAACCCTTCAAGTCAGGAATGGGCCCCCTAAATCTGAAATTCACCAACTAATTCAACGTTTCCACCAAGATCGGTTAGTGAGTGACTTGACACACGCCGGGATACCACGCTGCGCAAATATTCCATCAGTAGTAGTATTGGGACCTTATTTCTGTGAGGATGAGGACAGACATGCAGTAAAGGTTGCCGGTGCTATATGTCGCGAAATTCTGAAGAATTTTGTTCGTTTAGCTGTTGATGACATTCCAGTGATATGGTGGCAACAGGATGAAGGTATATCATCATATTATAATCAAGGTAAACATGAAAATAGCTTACCTGGTTGCTAAATCTTCCACAAGTGATAATAATCAGCATCATACCAAACACTTTTACACACAAGAGGAAAGATAACGATAGTGTACTTCCTAGACTTGCGTCGGCTCTTCCAATTGTGCGCAATAGTTGAAATAACTGAGTAACAATAGATTGAAAGTCAATTCCCATGCTCCATAAAAGTGGATAATTATAAGTTTTCTTAATACTCGCAGTAAATTCATACAGGTTTTGGTATAACTCTGCAATTTGACAAATATTATTACGCTGAGTATCTATAGTACTCCATTTGGATTTAGAAAGTAGATAGGCAGTTCTCCAAAAACCGATCAGTTTTTGAAATCTGCTTTGTAGCAGTAATATGAGACTGCAAAATATTATCCTTATTGTGAATTTATGAATAATCACTAGACAATAGAAGGTAGTGCCAATGGTGTGTCTAATATTTTCAGAAGGCGTATTTAATGTGTGACAATATGGTACTGCTAGGAGAAATAACTTAACAACGATTACTATAATGCAGATTTTCTTAGCAGATTTCTCATATTTAACACTCCAGGTAAAAGGTTTAATTAAGGTATCAGCTATTGCAACTTCATTAAATATTTTAATTAGGAATAGACTATGTAACTCGTTGCTTAAAATTATTATAATATAAACTAATTTGGTTACTAGCAGTTCAATTGCTTCAATATAGGTATATAATATAAACTTCCTTTTATAGTGATCTTATAATTAGCCAAATATTTGATTTTTAATGTTTAAGCATTTGTCAACATTTTTCAAAAATTATAAATTTTACAGAATCCGTACAAAATAGTGCTTTAGTTGAAGAGACACTTTTTCTCTAAAATTAAAAAAAATTAATAATATACCGGGTGTTCTATTTAAAATAGGAGTTAATAGAAAAGAAGAAAAGAAATCCATTTTATAGGTATTCAACTAGAAAATTACCTATCTCAATCAATATACATAAAAAATGTAATAAAAATTTAAAGTTAAAAAAAATTGTTTGTGCCGTTTTTGAAAAAAAACTGGAAAATCACAAAAGTAAACACTTCCGGTTATGAAATTTTCTTCAAAAGCTTACTGTCGCATCTAGATAGTACACAAAACTTCTATATGAAGTTTCAACGCCATACCTCTTTTTGTTTTTGAAATATTCTGTTCACAGCCACACAGACAGATAGAAAGAGAGACAGACAGATCAATAAACAAAAACATGTTGTTTGGGTTCAGGTGACGTTTCGTCTTCACGGCAGTTGTGACTATATATAATAAAGTATAAAGACACCATACATAAATATAAACAAATAAAGTTCAGATTTACTTATCATGAAGTGTTTACAAATTAGATGTAATTATTCAGATTGAAGATTAAGAGGTGCTAATTTTTAATGCCTGATAACGCATGTTCTATAAATCTGACAAAGTTACAGTTTAACGTACATTTTAAGATTACTTACGTGGTTACTAAAGCTTCCACAGGTGATGATAATCACCATCATGTCAAATACAACGTCACATAATAGGGAGCAATAAAAACCAATTTCTCCTAGGCCTTCATTAACGTCCGAAATTAGGTGTAGTAGTCGAAGAGATCGAGTGACAGTCGAATGAAATGTAAATGCTATGATCAATAGAAGTGGTAAATTGTAGATTTTATTGATATCTTCAGCGATTTCAAAGAATTCTTGGTGTAATTTTGTAATTTGATAAATATTAACATGCTGAATCTCTGTACATTTTGCAAGTTGATAGTCATTTTCCAAAAAACTGTCCAGCATTTGAAATCTGCTTTGTAAGAACACAAGAAGACTGCAAAATAGTAGCTGTATCGTCAGCTTATAAGCAATAATTATTAAATAGCCAATAATGCCAGCGGCCGTTCTCATATCAACAACAGTCGTATATAACATGTAAATATTCGATACTGCAATAAGCACGACCTTGAAAGCTATTATGCTAATGCATAATTCTCTAAAAAGATTATTATGTTTGGTAATGCAGGGTAATGCTTCGAAATGATCCTCGACTATTACAAGCTTTTTCAATATTCGTATAACAGACAAACCATATAACTCATTGCATAATATTATTGTAATATAGACAAGTTTATTTATTATTAATTCAACTGCTTGAGTATATTGACGGACTCCCTGTTCATCAACAAGCACATGTATGTAATCAGATACAATTGATATACAGAGTATCATTATCTGAATCATGTAAAACACCACCTTGTAAAGGCTGAAAGACCTTATGGGTGTTAATGTATACCCATTTGCACGCTTTTTTAGTTTAAATGAAGCTAGTCCTAAAGATACTGTCAATAAATATAGAGGAAACAGTTCATCATAGATATTTGGCATGCTGTGTACTAGATGACAAAGTAACAATGAGTGAGCAGTTACATTGTGCCAGAAGAACTATATAACTGCTGCCTATTAATTAATTGCTGTGCAAACAGCAATTTTTTATTCTGAAAGGCTATGCATAATAAGATAACAGATAATAGATAGTTTGGTTCCTGAAAAATAACTGCGTGACACACTCGTAATTCTTTACCCATTTTTCATTATTTGACCTTTTTCTAAAACAAGTTTTACCTTAATTTACTTATCTATAAAATTTAATTGGATTACTACGCGTAGTACACAGTTATTACTTATTTAACCAACAAGTGTGTTAATGAAGGCGATTAATAATCGAAACTATTTAAAGCACGAACGAGCGATAGCGAGTGAGTGCCTTTAATAGTTGAGATTATTAATCGCCCATTAACAAACGAGTTGATTACAAAATTCTTTCGTTGACCGCAAAATCTTTTTTTGGGGCGAAAAATTTGATTAACACAACTAACCTCCATGCAAAATATCATCAAAACGTCAAAATCACAAAAACAGTTAATTAATGAAAAAGAGTGTATTAATCAAAAACAGTGTATTAATAGATCTATTAATCCATCTTTTTTTTAAACAGTTAATTAATGAAAAAGAGTGTATTAATCAAAAACAGTGTATTAATGACGTCTATTAATCCATCCTTTTTTAGGAAAAATAATTCATTAATATTGAAATTAACAAGCGTTCAAAGAAAAAATAATTAATTCAATTGCTTTTCCAAAATGCATACTGCATACAATGAGCTTCGAAGTTAATTTAGTTTTAAACATTGTTTCAATTTTGTAAATTTATATATCGTTTATCTAGTAATTTCTCAGTTATTCTACTAAATAGTTGTCTTGATTAGCATAAAAAGATATATAATCTCAGCATTACTAAGAGGAACTCAGAAAACCTCAATAATACCATTGAGCTAGTGAACTGTTACCACGTCTACGTCATGATATATATATATATATATATATATATATATATATACAAAGTCCTTTTCACAGCTCGGTGGTTACTACACAAGGCGAAGAATTTGACTGGGAAAGGGGTTATAGTCAACACCAATCTCAGTACTTGGGCAACGATTACAAGAGCTATTAATGGTTTGTTGAAATAAAACCACTTGATGCTAAGGTCGACAGTTTCGAAATATATTTATTCCATTCTCAAGACCTAACAACTTGCGGCACAAAACCGAAAAGGCACATGTAGTTCACAAAACATGTGACTAGATTTCAAATTTTAAATTTACAAAAGCAGTACAGCGAATGCAGCATATCACACAACAAAAGTAATGCTAGATTTTCCTGTCACCAGGTTACATGTTAAAAATCCACAAATACATTTAAAATTAATTAATTAATACAATTTTTATAAAATTTTATCAAATTGACGGCCATTATGGCTTAAAACTAATAAAAATTGTAGTAATTAATTAATTTTAAATGTATTTGTGGATTTTTAACATGTAACCTGGTGACAGGAAAATCTAGCATTACTTTTGTTGTGTGATATGCTGCATTCGCTGTACTGCTTTTGTAAATTTAAAATTTGAAATCTAGTCACATGTTTTGTGAACTACATGTGCCTTTTCGGTTTTGTGCCGCAAGTTGTTAGGTCTTGAAAATGGAATAAATATATTTCGAAACTGTCGACCTTAGCATCAAGTGGTTTTATTTCAACAAACCATTAATAGCTCTTGTAATCGTTGCCCAAGTACTGAGATTGGTGTTGACTATAACCCCTTTCCCAGTCAAATTCTTCGCCTTGTGTATATATATATATATATATACCGGGTGTCCATTCTCAAAGTCGAACATAGGCAATTAACATTAGTGCATTCACTCGTTCTTCATTGAAATAATTAATTTTTCTGTAAATAATGTTGACGTTGACGTTGACAGAAAATACCTGATTTACGCCAACTAGTTATCATTTGAACTTGAAAAGCAAGGCATGGCAAAATAAAAAATGCCCAAGTTTTAAATTAGTATTTTAAAATAAAAATCGCATCTTCAATATTGTTATTGATACCATTTGATGCGGAATAATTTTATCTTTCCATTGAGACCATTACCTTCCCTGTAGGTTGAATTGGCGAGCAGGAATCGACAAAAACGTTCAATACAATGTTAATCGCCTATGTTCGCTTTGAGAACGGACACCCGGTATATATACAACTACAAATGTCGTTGTGCATATCACGTTCTTTGCATGGTTTTTGGTTATTTTTTGGTATCGAAATCGGAATTTCTTTTTTAAGAATTTTTCGCATGTAAATTGAAAGTTGTAGAGACATTCAATTACACACCACTATCAACCTAACACATTTATTTAGCACTTACAACTTGTGAAAATCGTGTACAACGAGAAAAACTAACTAAAACAAAACAAGGAACTTAGATTACGTAAAAACACAAAACAGTTGTTTACACGTGAGCGTCACTATCGTACTGCGAACCCCTGAGCCGGTCGCGCTTGTGGAAAGAGCGTCTGACAAGTGCTGCACTCGCTACAAAGTCGAGCAATTAAGTTTTCCATAATTGGAAAAATGTTCAGTATTGGTATTGAATATAAATATATATCTAAATGTTGAAGCATACAGAGAACAATATAGTGATAAGATCTCTATAATATTATCCATCCCAGACATGGACGATCAATATCAACCAGTCGCTTTAAGTGACTTTGGAATTTACCTACAATAGACGTTAAAATCTGGTCTACTCATAACTTTAAGTTTAACGATCGGAAAGCCATAAATAATAATAATAATAATAATAATAATAGTTTTTATATATCACTGTGTGCAAATTATATAAACATTTTGAAATACAGAAAAAAAAACTAAATATTCAAGCAAATGTTACCCAAATTCATTTAAGGTATAAAATTCTTGGTCACATAATCACGTTTTCAATTTCCTTTTAAAGTATGTTTTAGTTGGTGAATCTTTAATTGCTGCGGGTAATTTATTAAATAATTTCATGCCAGAGTAATAAGGTGATTTGCGACTTTTCGTTTTTTTATAAGGTGGTAACCTTAATTGAAACCGTGAGCGTGTAGGACAGTCATGTGTATCACCATTAGGCTGGAGCGTTGCTGTAAGGTCGAAAATTAATTTTTAATTATTTTAATCCTAATAGTGGCAAATATTTGCTATAGGTGTCTACATATTTGTTTCCGTTCTCATTATTATTTTTTTCCAACATTTTCTGCCCTCTACTACCCCCTAAAGATAAGATTAGATAGTTAAATATTAAAGTATATAAATATATACCTATATATTCGTTATATGAGTTGAATTCCAACAAAATTGTTATTCCTTTACTTATTATAAATTATTATATCCTTTCTTGTATAAATGACCCCCCTCCGCCCATTCTCCGTCACGCTACAACCACCTGACTAGTCCCAGTGAGTCCCAATGATTCACGGCGAAAATCAGTTGTCTTGCACTGGTAGCGGGTAAAGCATAGTGTGTTTCTAGTGTTATCAACTGAGTAACAAGTTTATACAAGTTTTTAAAAATGAGTGTTTCAACGACGTTTTAGACGAGAAGATCCGTCGCGTGTCCCATATTTGGACCTCCGAAAGATTGCGATGGTTTGATGTTACCGACATACCAGGATGTGTTAAAGTGCTTTTTATTTGTGCGTTACGAATGTAAGCCTCCAGACTCAAAAAGGAACCCAACATTTCTGAAATATGCGAAATATTAGCGGATAAAGTTAATAGGCTATGGACAAAAGCAACAATTCCCGTTGTTTACCCGCATCCGCGTTTTTCAGTGTATTCGAGCATACCATGACAAATATTTAACGTTAATAAAGTATTGTTATCGCTACTAAATCTTGTTAACCGGAGTAGTTCACGCTTTGTTTTACACAACTTGCGAATGCCCTTAGTGATACAGACTACTGTTTTATTACTATTCACTTTGTTAATACGTTTAAGAGGAAAGGCATCATCAAAACAACTATTAAATTTACAATAAAATATGTGGGTACGCGACAACTCATGCCAATCTATTGCCTCTATTAATTGACGACATTGGCGTAACTAGGATTTTTGGCTGGGGAGGGCCAGGCCCCCCAATCAACCATCGTCTATACCTATGAAGACGTGAATTTACGTACATATATAATTTTTTCGGATAAATTTATTTGCTTGTTTTTTGACGCTGTTATACGAAGATAACCCCATACATTTCTGCAATCTAATAAAACAAATATGTGTAGTCAACATTTTTTTAAATTATTTTTTCACAAAATGTTTGCCCTTAAACTCGAAACATTACGCATTCGGTAACACCAATTTTCAAAACAAATTCCACTCTTCTCGAGTCGCTTGAGAAACAAAGTTTTTGAAGCTTTCCACGGTATTTTTGAGAGTTCCAAATCGCACACCACGCATTTTATCCTGTAACGGAGGAAATAGAAAGTAATCGGAAGGTGCTAGGTCGGGATTGTATGAGGATAACTAAATATTAACCCGGAAGTCTCTAATAAACATTATTTTGTTTGATGTGCGGTATGGCTAGAAACATTGTCATGGTGCAGAAAGATCTCACTTCTTAGTACCCTAACCTAGCTTTTTGAATAACGTCTGGCAGTCATACTGTTGTGTGCCATTCTGCGGTAACCATACATTTATTTTCAATCACAACAGTTGTGATAGGTCCTATGAAAGGAAGCAAGTAATCATTTTTTTACCAACTCATCGAGATAGCTTTACTAAAACTAGGTTAGGATCTGTCGGAAACACTTATTGTGCAGACTACCGCTTAGATTCGGGTTCAAATGCATATATCCAGCTTTTGTCACCAGTTATAATGTAAACTGCTTTAGATCTACTTTCATCATATTTCTTATACCATTCCACATGCTGTTGTTGTGTTTCTGTTAAACTGTGTGGTATCCAACCACAACATACTTTTATTACACCCAAATGATTATGTAAAATCTTGTTTATTGCAGTCATGCCAATGTCCAAGATGTTTTTAATAATTCTATATGTGACTCGATTGTCCTCCTGAATCATTCTTCGCACAGCGTCTATGTTAATTTAACGAACTGAAATTGGTCCTCCTTCGCGAAAATCATCGCTAACTGAAAATCATTAAAATTAAAATTTATTAAACCAGCAATGCGAAGGCGCTTGGTCACCAAAAGTAGCACGAAGTCATATAAAGCTTTTGTTCGGAGATGGGATTTATAAAGGTATGGTAAATAATGGCTCAAAAATTTTCTCTCGTTAAATTAATTTTTGCTGCACAACACTTATTTCAAAATTAACTGTATAATAACTAGTGCAATTATCAAAACTAAATTTGAACTGTTAATCTAAAAAACAACAAACATTTGTTTCATGGCAATTTTGATTTCCATGGTGTACTTGATCTATTGGTTTGCAGAAATTATGGGTACTACCCTCGTAATACTATATTTTTAAGTAGCATATCAATAAATTATTTCTCGGTTCATCAACAACATAAAAACGTATAGATTACCTCTTGCAAATCAATGACGTTGACGGTAAAAAATACTAATCCGTATGGTCAAGGCAAATACTTTCTTGAAAATATCAATATCCTCTTAATTGTTATTGCCATTTCTCGTTGTTCTATCTTGGGCTGGAAACTGTGAAAATTCAAGCACCCAAAATTATTTTGCTACATGAAACCCTATTAAACATAAAATTCTGGATCGTACTCTTGAAAGCGATAAACTGAACTCATTAGGCAAGCCAAATATCCAAGTAGCAAGTCACCGTAAGTCTGAACTGGATAATAGATAGCTATATGTGCACAGTAGGGATGTTCCGAATATACAAACATTCGTATTCGCGAATATGAATACCGAATACAAATACTCTTATGAATATTCGCGAATACGAATACGAATACATGACCTTGAGTGAATAATATCAACATCAACATTGTTTTTGTACGCGCTGCAAATTTTAGAAATAGTATGGAAAATAGTTTTGTTTTTTTATTTAATGTTATAGAATGGTTAATATTTAAAAAAAAAATGTTTTATTTAATGTATGAATAACTGTTTTATATTTTTATTAAAATTCGTATCTATATTTCTATAATTTTAATGTCAAATACTCGTATAGTATTCGTGTTAATTTTAACGAATACGATTACGAATACAAATATTATAAATATAGCGAATACTCGCGAATACGAATACGAATACGAGTATTCGGAACATCCCTAGTGCACAGGGAATAGTTGGTGATGCACTCAAGTTTCCAGCTCATTGTACTTACCCGCAAATGAAATAATTGCAATTGTCTTTTTCTATGCACATAAATTGACTATTTATAGAAAACATAAGAGAAACTAAAAAAAATATTCAGACGAAAACAGTCCTTGCAACGTTAATTATTAGCAAAACTAAACTGCATTTGTGCACTAATAATGTTTTCTCTTTCATATTATTATTGACTAGAGCTATCCGTCCAACATATGGTATTCATACTATGTTTTTTAAGCCAAAAAAGGTAATAAAACCAAAGAATTTAAAAACGTGTGAGGGTCAATAACAACCCCCTTTGTTAAAATAGGTTAATAAAAAAGCAAATTTTTAAATGTTTTTAACTTCTATTTTTTTGGGGAGGGCCAAACGGCAGTCTGGGGAGGGCCTGGCCCCCTGGCCCCCCCGATAGTTACGCCAATGATTGACGAAATTTGTTATTAGCCTTAGAGGTACAAAATCTTTGATATTCTTTAGTAATTTCATAATGCGCAGTTGTATTAATAAGTAGAAGTTGAGTTTTATGGTCTAATAAATTATAATCTAGATTTTTGACATTTATGCAAGTAATGTCTATATTTGTAAGGATATTATCAATTAAAGTAGCACTTCTACTAGTAACTCTAGTGGGAGTATCTATTGTGTATTTTATATTGAAGCTATTTAGTATTGATAAAAATTCGCTTTTATAAGCTGAGTTCGTAAGCAAATCAAGGTTAAAGTCGCCACACACTACAATATTGCAATCTCAAAAAAAAAATCGAAGAGCTTTTCCAGAAATAAATTTTTAGCACTGTCAGGTGTTGTATTTTATCACTGTCAGGTGTTGTATATAAACAAATTATTGTCATATTTTCGTTAGAAGTTGCTGAATATTCAAAATACTTTTTTCCCGTTTTGTATTAAAAATTATCGAATTAAATTAATGCTTATTACGAACTAAAATAAGAGTTCCGCCATAAGGTGCTGATTTTCTTGGGTATTGAGCAGCAGTATAATAATTTTTTAAGTAAATATTTTCACCCGTTTTCAAGCACGTTTCATTTAAACAGATAACATCTACACTACTCCCGCATGATTTATAAATGTCTAATAAATTAACGTGTAATTCCAAAATCTTACCCCTTACCGATTGAATATTTTGATGAAGCACAATGAAACTGTTTGAAATCAAATAATTTTCGTGCACTATATTAGTATCATCATACCGTATAGGGATGTCTGCCTCTGTAGAAATTTTTATTGATTGGCTATCGTCCATCTTCTTCATAAATATAGAATCTTTGTATGTCCATAAATGTTTGAAGTTGTGTTCTTTTTTTTGCATTTCTTGCCTTCCATTTAGGTTTTCATTTACATAGACTTTATTTCCTCCAGTACTCGGGACAATATCGTAGTTAGTTATTGATACTTTTTTTTTGTTGACAGTCAATGCATCCCTGATTGGCCTTCGAGTAAACTGTAGTATTATTGGTCGGGGTATATTTTTATTTTTTGTCGGCAGTCGGTGAACAGCAACTATGTCGTTGACTGCAAAATTATGAATTCTTAAATTAGACCGTGTATCTCGATGTTTTTGTTATGCATATACTGTTGAAGCTGATTAAGTTTATTTGCTAAATTATTAATTTCCTGCGATTTTTTGTAAAGATTCAATTATATCGTTGTTGGTATCTACACGTTTATGGAGGATAGTTATTTCGTTTTGCATTTTTTCCAGTTGACCCGTGATACTACAAACTTTTTCTGATAGATTTTGTACATTTACATTAAGCATCGGTAAAATTTAAAGTTGTTTGCAAATAAATGTTAATTTAGCTTCGATTTCTGTATACAACACACTTTCCGATTGTTTATCGCCTATAGTGACCTGCAAGGAGTCTTCAAGCATGCACTTGGAACATTTCCATTTTTGATTGCTTTATTAGCGTCTTTCATTGTTGTAAATTGTTCCACACTAATCTGCACCCAATTGATGTGATATGATCTTTTACACAACTATGTGCACTCGATAACCTCATCGTAACGATCGATTTCCTGGGAGCACTCTGCACAGACAACACATATATGTATTAGGTATACATATTGCAATGACTTCACGTTTCTGTACCATAAGTATTTCATTCAATTGCCCTTCTCTGCTAGCTGTGAGTATTTATTTCTTATTTAAAATTAATTTCAAATGATTTCTCTTTTAAAAATAATTATTGCCATGAAAACTCAATCATCAGGGTTAGGTTCTTTTATCTAGTTGTCTTATATTTGACTTGTCATATTTAGAATAAATTTCAATTGTCAAATGACCTTAAATGTCACTTATCTTGAATGAATTCAAAATAATTCTTCTACTTGTAATCAGATACTACCAACGTACACTGTTTTCAATATTATTATGATGTATGACTTTCTCTATCTTTTATAGTAAGTAATAACTCTTTTAATTATTGCAAGTAATAAATATTGTTCATCTACTTCATTTTTATTCTAGACTAAACTACTAACCAACCTTATTGACTCTACTAATTGCACATCCAGCACCACAGATCCCCTTGTACAACTAGTCACCACACGAACACGTCCAACTGCAATTAACTGTCAAACCAATTTACAGCCATTAAATCCTCCAGAAAATATCCAAATATTTGAAGAATCCAACCTCCTTTTACCAAGACTGCACCTATCAACTTTTATATTACTCCTTCACAACCCTCTTCTGCCAGTAAACTATCCTTGATGTACTCCAACTAATATTACTTCTTTTCAGGTTTAATTGTCACGATGGTCTCTCCTCTGCATGAAAATGAAATATCCAAATACCACCAATCACTCAGAATGATTCCCAGGAAGATATATCAGTCCTTCATCACGGCTCCTACACTTGCAGTAATCCACACCAGTTAAATCCTTTTCACTCCTTCCCATAAACTGTATCAGTTCCAATAAAGCAGCTCAATCCAAATCTATTCAAATACTGTAGTTTTCTGGTTATTTCTATCTAATTAACTGTATTGCACAATCTCTTCACCGATTATGTACTTGTATCACCTCAAAATTACTTTCTCATATTTTTGTACCACGTAGATTTGTTAAAAGCCCTGTTATTTGTATACCACCAAAATATTTATACAAATAAGGCATAATTTCAAATTTTTTTATTATATCAAAAAGGAGTTTTCAAAATTCTGTATACATTTTATGAGTTTGTTATTCTTAATCCCAAAAGAACTCTCCTAACTACCGTATTTTCATTATTGATGCTTACTATATTAAAATATACATTTGATACCTACATACTTTGTTATCTTTTAATATTTTAATTTGGTCTGTCGTATCTGATATCAGTAGTAAATAACTTCTATCTTTTAACATCTTACTTTATAAATTAAACTATATGAAATTTATTCTTTCCATTCTCATTTCTTAAAATATAATCTCTATTTAAAATTTAATTCAAATAACCTTTTATATTCTAAACTTTTGCAAAGACTGACTACAATGCTTTACCAAATTCTTTTATCGTATTAATTATCAAACTATATCCACTCTTATGATATCATAACAATATATTGCTAGTAGGGCCTGGAAACGGCCGAAAACATTACGGCGCCGACATAGTCTCACTTAGAGTATAACGCGTCTCGTGCGCATGCGTGAGAATTTGAACTCAGCCTTTAGAAGCAAATTTTAAATTTGACCACTTCCCCATTGGGCGGACGACGCCGCCGCGGTTGCGCACAACTCACCATATACATTGAAGAGTTGGTTGTCTGTCTCACTTCCTTTGAGACCTCCCCACTCATAGCCGCTAGCAATATAATAAGTGATACATATGATACAACAGCTCCAGCCGCCATTTTTACTACATTTATTCACGATTTATGTACCGGTTGGAGACCTTCAAGATCAAACAAAGGTAATCTCTATAAGAAGTCATGTTCAGCCATATTACTGTTCCACATTTAATAAAACAGAGATGGCAGTCTAATCAAACAAAGGCGAAATTATTATACCTGATACAGGAAGAACCTGGATTGCAACTAGTAGCAAGCTTAAAAGTTTCTCGAATTAGTTCGGTGGGAGGGGTGAATCGTGAGCTGGAAGAAAAGGCTCCTTGCTGCTAGTCAGAACAATTAACGGTAATCCTGATCTGCCAATACACGATGATATCAATAGCACTCAGTTCCACCGTCTCAAATCTAGACTACCAGCTGTAAAAACCGCGAATATTCTCCTAGAAACTGCCTATAACTGGGAGATATCATGGGAAAACGAGTGGAACTCGCTTGCTCCACACGAATGGCAACCCCTCCTGGATACAAGACAGCCACCCCACGGATTCAACCTGCCACGCCAAACCTGGGCTGCGCTTAACAGAACCCGAACAAACCATGGAAGATGTGCAGACTCCTATCACAAGAGGGGCTTAATTCCAACACCAGAGTGCGACTGCGGTGTAGAGAGACAAACGGTTCAGCACATCGCATTCGAATGCAGACGAAGAGCCTTCACTGGCACTAGAGAGGATATTCTCAATGCTACACCAGACGCTATTGACTGGATAAACAACCTGGACATTCAACTTTAAACGATAATTACCTTTAGTATCCTATGTTTTCTGTAAAACTGCATAACTATTATGTTATCTAGTTATACATGAAATTTTATATATTTTATTATGACTGAAATTTATATATGGTATAATTATCTGTGTGTGTAGCCATACGCTAAATAAATAAAGAACAATAGTGCCTGGAAAGGTAGGTGAAGAAATTTGTGTAATTTTTGAGGGCGTCACACGATGTTTTTTCTGGTGATAGAATGGGAATTCCCACCAGAAAGGTTTCTCTTCGAGATGAGAAGTGTGTCTTCAGCTCCAGGATATGGGTAGCTTGCAGGATTTTAAAAAGCTTAAAATTCAAAAATGAGCGTAACTGCACCTCACTTGACATATAATATCATTCGGTAAATTGAAGAACTCTATGATACCATTAACAAATATATATTTCGCAAGTTGCAGCTACAAGCCTGAGAGCCGTTAGAAGGCGTTACTACTATTTCAGAGGGGCTGTATCTAAACCCATTTCATACATCTTTTCAGGTCATTATCTAACGGGGTGTTAGAAAACTCATTTTATCAGGATCCCCTATGGAAAAAATTAATTGTTTGATTCCTAAATATTCAATATTCTTTAGAACTACTGACAGCTGCTGTCAGTTAGCTAATTGCGCTTAAGTCAGATAAATTTGAAATAAATCATTTTTACCACTGAACAAATAGTATATTAAAGTATGAGTGGATAACAAGGTCTTTAAAACACGCGCGAGTTTTCGAGCACGACGGCGTAGCCGGAGTGCTCGAAATTGAGCAAGTGTTTCAAAGACCAGCTATCCACGAATACTTTACGCTATTTTTTATTATACCTCCAATACTGGAAATAAATTACGCACTAAAAGCTTAGAAATAATTTTTGTCGTGATAAATCGAGAGGGCATAATAATATTGCTACTATAGTTACGAGAATTATTTACGTTTTTGTCGCGTGCATGTCCGTTGTTGCATTCTGTCGTTTCCTTGACAACCTTTAAAGCTCGGCGAGCTTTAATCGCCTGTATTCGCACGCTCAGGCGTGCTTTAAACGGCGATTCTGATGCAGGTATAATAAAATAGTATATTAAAGTATGAGTGGATAACAAGGTCTTTAAAACACGCGTGGGTTTTCGAGCACGACGGCGTAGCCGGAGTGCTCGAAATAGAGCAAGTGTTTTAAAGACCAGTTATCCACGAATACTTTACGCTATTTTTTATTATACCTCCAATACTGAAAAGAAATTACGCACTAAAAACTTAGAAATAATTTTTGTCGTGATAAATCGAGAGGGCATAATAATATTGGTACTATAGTTACGAGAATTATTTACGTTTTTGTCGCGTCCATGTCCGTTGTTGCATTCAGTCGTTTCCTTGACAACCTTTAAAGCTCGGCGAGCTTTAATCGCCTGTATTCGCACGCTCAGGCGTGCTTTAAACGGCGATTCTGATGCAGGTATAATAAAAAATAATTTATTTTAGAAGCATATTTTTGAACTAAACAGAAAATTGAATGGTAAGTAGGTGTACTTTGTTCATCAATGTTTGATAGATTTCCGAGCTGAATTTCCAGAGGTAAATTACAGCAATTTTCATTCTATGACGATGTATTTAGTACCGCTTTTCAGTGCAAGCCGAAGTATTCATCGAAAAGAGGTGGTCGCCCTTAAAACGATCTCAGTTCGTAAGCTTTCCATCCATATAAATTAACTGCGGTCCAAGAACTGCGCATAGCAGCTTTTGTCTCCGAGAGACAGTATTGCCAGTAGTTCATGCAAAGCATGAATGGTATCCACCTGGAAAAAAGTTTCTTTTCAGACGAAGCGTGGTTCCATCTTTCATCTTACATTAATTCACAGAACACACGAATGTGGACCTCTGAAAATCCCACATTTTATCAAGAAACTCCATCACACCCTGAAAAAATTAGAGTTTGGATTGCTCTCAGTCAGAGGAGGTTTGTAGGGCCAATCATCTTCGATGGCACGCTTATAGCTCAGCGGTATCGAGAAGAAATTCTCATTCCGTTCATCGAGCAGCTCCATGATGATGAACAGCAAACTGACATCTATTAACAAGATGGGACAACTGCTTACGTTGCGCCTGAGACATTGGCTTTTCTTGGGCATATGTTTGACGATAGCTTTATAAGCAGAAATTGTGCGATTAATTATCAAGGAAGGTAATGCCATTTAACTCCGCTGGACTTCTTTGTATGGCTGTATCTGAAGAACTCAGTTTTTAAAACGCCCGCTGCAAATATTGCTGAGCTTCGACGCGGTATTTCGGATAAATGTGAGGAATTAAACAATAACCCTCCAATTCCGAGAAATGCTATTACTAGAGTGAACATTTTACTTACATTTTATAAGAATTGATTTATTAATTTGTGTAGCATTGAACTTGCTGTGTATTAGAATTGTTTTTAATAATAGTTTTCTAACTTTTAATTAACTTTCGCACAAATAAAGTATTGCTAGCGAAACACCTGGAACCTGTCAAATACTGACCTAGAAGACACCGATAAAGAGTAACTGTGAACTACTCACGCGACTTTGGGTTTACTGGAAAATTAACTCAGGTACCAATAGAAGGCATACGTTTTAATAAACACAGGTGACTCTGATAAGACGAATTTTCTAACAAGCATTACTGAAATACTAAACTATTGCAATGGACGAACTCGATAATATAAGAATAGTTAGCCTTAGCTCCAAGATGGACCACGAGGAATCGCGAATATTCGGCGAATCATCGACCAGCTTACACGGCTACACTATGTAATCTCGATTGACCCACTTTGCTTATTTTCAGCTTTCTCAAATAGAAACCTTCGTTGGCTTTCAGTAAAAACAACAAACGAAAATAAGGTGCTTAAATCGCCTCCTTGGTGCGACTATGCTAACGACTTTCCTCCTTTACGTGGTTTTCGGAAATGATGGGTAAGAGTCGACGGGGTGGCGTATTGGCAAGCTGCACCGACAAGCAGCACTCACATAAGGCTCCTACTATCGATAACAGGGCGAAAATCGTGTGGTAAATCAATAGTAATTTACATTACAAGACCGTTACCTAAAACTTTACTTGGGTACACAGTATCTATTGGGCTAGTGAGAGCGAGCTTTATTTCTGTGTGAGCACGTAAAGTATAGATTTAAGCCAGTCTTCAGGCCTTTCCAATTGTTGCATATCGTAAGGGTACGCAAGTGTCATCTGGTGCCTTTAACAGTTCTACACTTATTTCATCTTCGTCGGTGGTCTATTCTGTTTTACTTTAGCTACAGTTGGTACAACCTTTGGAACAAGAGTTTGAGCTTAATTGATTATATTCCGTCAATATTTGCTATGGCAGTATCTGATTTGATGTCATACAAATGTTCGCAATAGAACCGTCAGTCGTCTAGCACTTCAGGGATGTCACCACTATTTTGCCGGTATAGCTTCCAGCGAGCAGGATTTACTCTTGAAGTTATTCGTAATTGTCTCTATATTTCGAAATAAAAATCTCTTGCTTCCTTTGTTCACTTGCTAGAAGGAGTCGCGTGATTCGTATAATCGAATTTCTTCTCGCATTGGTCGCGGTGGACAGAATCAGGGCTTTTGCGGGTATTCTAACTACCCGAAGCGCAGTATTATAAGTTTGTACATTGTTTCATTTTCGAGTTTAGTGGAATTTTACATGCACCAATACTCGGGTACACTAAAAACTGCACTGTATTACATTTTGCTCCGCTCTATATAGTGGCAGCGTTGTATATCGATCTATTGTCGCGAGATCCTCTGGCATCCAGAAAAGCCCTTTTTCTTCAATGCGTGATGGATGTATGTTGCAGCCCACAGCTGATCATCCCTCAAACACATACATAGCTTGTAGAATTTAAGTCTTCTCAGCTTGTAGAGCTATGTTTTTTATTTCGAGCCACGAGTTCGACTTTTCGGAGCGCGCGTGGTCAACGCCCGTGGTCTCCGACTACCTGAGATTTTGATATCTGGTCTTCGTCAATTTATAAAGTGTATTCATGCTATGTAGTTTATGGGTTATTACTATATTGGATGCGTGATTTACCGGTAATTTGATAAACCTGTTTTACACAACTACCTGCAATAAGAATCTTGTGCTTGTGTAAATTGCCGCTCATTTTTGTAATCGTTTAAAGGTTTAAACTCAAAAAAATCAAGTAAATATCATTTGGTAAAAAACAAAGTAGGCTGCTTCAGCTTCGATATCATCTAAAGGGTGATATATAGATCTTCTACAATAACTTTGCCCAGAACATGGAAGAAAGAACAATATTCGTGGGCACGAATGTTCTAGAACTAAATGCTTGATGAACTACAACATATCGGCGCTGATTTCACAATTATAGAAAAAGGGAATTTACTCCTACAAAGTTGAAACAGAAGGTTGAATTTTGTCGTGATTATGGGGTAACTCTAATAAAATGTTTGAGATTGCAATTCCAATTTCGAGCTTTTCGTGTACTGATCAACTAAAAGCCCAATTGAGATACTTGAATGTACGTTAGTAATTAATTTTTATAGATTGAATTACATATTGAATGCTACCTAACAAATAATAGTCTGTCCAAATTAATAACAGAAATGTCAAAGTTCCGACCTATAAATCTAAAACACT
Source organism: Agriotes lineatus (assembly GCA_940337035.1). Classification (NCBI taxonomy): domain Eukaryota; kingdom Metazoa; phylum Arthropoda; class Insecta; order Coleoptera; family Elateridae; genus Agriotes; species Agriotes lineatus. The sequence goes on from CALNHX010001665.1 coordinate 82,605, forward strand.
GTCAAAACGGCGATAAATATGTGAAACTAACAATTGGGCTTTCAAAGAATACAATTTCTTTTTAGAAAAACGCATGTTTTCCAATCAGAAAAAACCCGACCGAAAATATAAAAGGAAACATAGAAGAAACAAATACTAGGGGCGACTAAGACTTGCATCTTCACGAAAAGTTAGGTAAGATGTTTAAAACCACGGAAGCGGTTATTTGTAACCTGCGATGAGCCATAACAAAAATACAAGTGTATATAAATCAATGATTTTATTACTAAGAGTTATGTACACTTATGATTACTTTTCAACATAATCACCTTGGAGATTGAAGCATTTGGCGTACCTGTGGACAAGCTTTCCAATGCTATCTGTATAAAATGTTGCCGCCAATGAATTAAAATAAGTCTTGACGTTATCTTGAAGCTCCTCGTTATTTTGGAAGAGCCGCCCTCTTAGCCACTTCCTCATTTCAGGGAAAACATGAAAGTCACTCGGCGCTAGGCCAGGACAGGTGATCGAAAATATCCTATATTGCCCAGAAAGCCGGGGGACGCCCTCACAGTGCTGCTGTAACCCAACGGCTCCTTGAGCAATTTCAATGGGATATTTTCGATCACCCGGCATACAGTTCCGATATACCAGACATACATCTACCTCTGATGGATGTGGAGCACTAGTCTACAAACGCCTAGGTTTCCTCTTCCTCTTCTTATACTTCAGGAACAAATGTTTTGCTCACCCTTGGGAAATGAATTTGCAACCCCATAAAAGTATCTTTATACAAAGCTGCCCTGTAGTGCATACTAATTAAAAAATTGTTAAAAAGTTAACTGTTTTCTGTTTTTTTCTTTTAGCTGCAATATAGGGTTTTTAGTTTGTTTACATCAGACCTTTCCTTCAGTGCTTCCAGCCTGAGCTGATTGTACCCGATGGTAAGTAGCCTCCAGCACGTGTTGCATTTTTTAAAACGTGGTTCTTCTATTATGTTGTTCTTATCCACTCGTTGATCTTTTGAATGAAGCATTAATTTTTTATAACCATACCACTATTTCTTTCAAAGGGAACATTTTTGTGGTTGCCATATCGATTTTGCTTTTAGTATTGTTGGCTTTGTATATTATACTGTTGTAAATTAATTGTAATTAGAATAATCTATGTTACACTCTAAAATTAATTTATTAGGACAAATAGTCAAGCAAAGGTGCATCCAGCAGATTGAAAGTGGGGCACAGATGTACTTAAATTTTGAAAGCATCGTAGGTGTTTCTATTTCAATCAATTATTTAGAGACGTAGAAAGTAGGTAATAATAATTTCCTGGGCTTCAATAGATCATAAATTTTTACACAGATGATTGGCCTTTTCTAAGAAGGAAACGACCTATCTTTGCAAGCGATGCAGTTTCATACCTATCTTGTCTCAGCTTGTTAACTTTGAATTCAGCAGTTGTACAGCCAAAAATATAGTATAAATATTAATGTATATTGAACAAACTACAGGCAAAAATTTTTGACGGCAGCTGGAGGTGACCGCCATTCAATTTATTATTGACCAAGAAAATAGCCATAAAGTGACGTCAGGGTTACAAAAGTAATTTACCAAACCTATTAGATTGGTTGCACTCCAACCTGTTAAGGGAGTAGTTCATAACTGATGTCCGTACAGCAGACATTCGAAGAACATCCGATTTACTTCTAATTATAAAGATAGGAAGAGGTATAAACGTGTAGAACGTAAACGTTCTGTAGAGGTGTCCAGAAAAGACAACAACTATAACTTAATGCAGTGTCAACAATATCGACATAGAGGCAAATCTAAGTCTACAGCTTAGACGTACTGAACCTCAGCGCCGCGCCGTCCATCTCGCTTGAAATCTATCTGGTGCCAAGAGAAGGTGTTGTCCTAACATAAGGCACGATTGACCCACGAGGATGGCCGCCGGAAAACGGAGTTGCGAAAATATTTACTTGGAGTACGACTCACCCATGCCGATCGTTACTAAGACGACAGACACGTAGGGATTTAACGATAAACGTTTACTAGCCGAGGTCGGTAGCTCAGTGGTAAGCATCCTGGCTACTGATCTTAGGGTCGCGAGTTCGATTCCCGGTCCCGGTGAGGTTTTCAAAAATAAAAAAATGCAGATGAAAGCATCTACAGAATGCCATCATTCGGAATTGATGTAAAGCAGTGGGTCCCATGTTACTACGATGTGTAGCATGTAAAAGATCTCTTGCTAAGGTTGGAACTCCTTAGTCTCGGCAAAACTCTAAATAGGACTTTGACCAAATCACCACAGCAGTCGGTGTCTAAGGTACCTAGTACTCTGCATGCCTAGACCTTGTTCATTAACAAACAAACAAACAAACAAACGTTTACTCGCAGAGATGTTCACGCAATTAAGACGAGAGTCGGTAAACTACACATATGTAATTCAATACGATCGCGATCACAGTCGATATTTGTCCATCAGGTTGGAGCAGTTTGAAGTTTATTACAAATCCTGTGCAATTCCAACTATGCGATTACGACAGAACTAAACAGCTTCGCTTCGTTTGCACAGCATGCAATACATAAAAAGGAAAGCCTGTACTTGCATACTTGGCCTCTTTGAGTGTTTTCTACCAAAAATAAGTAAATACCGAGAACGACATACCGAAGAGCCTCCTCCATAGAGATAACCAGTCACGACTCGACGCACGCAAATGGCGAATCGCGCACGTCCGGGACAGATCATGGGCGTGGCCGCCGAAATTTGCCACTGGAGGTAATTAAGTAGAAGCTGTCTAGTAAGACAACAAATTGCTAAAATGAGGTGGCAGTATATACAACTGAAGAAGGGCGACAACGTAATATAATAATATAAAGCACGAACATTTCCTTTCGTAGATAGCTACCCGTTTTACCCATTCACATAACACGTTCAACAGGTTTGTGACATGACATTTTGAGCATGGAAATATTGCACAGTCTTTGCTTTGTATCATTTTTTATTCCCTAAAATTACTTATTACAGATTTGGTTCCTATGGAAATTCTGCAGCTAACTGCAGTTCTTCAACTAGAAGAAATTACTTTTTATTTAATCTTTATAATTGCAGAAGAAATAAAACTAACAACTAAAATAGATTTTAAGACGAGTCACCCGGCTCTTAAAACTTCCACATATGACAAAAACGAACATCAGTTCAAAGACGTTCATACTTACTACAGGGAGAAGAAGAGCTATGCGTTCTGGAATTTTATTTTTATCGACAATGCAGCCTACTAGGTAAAAGACATGGAAATGGGAAAAACATAAATTTTGTTGGCGACACCAGTAATTTCGAACAATTTTTGATATTCTTCTGCAATTCGACGAACATCCTCCGGATATGCTTGATATGTGAAGCTAAGCATCCGCTCTTATAAAACGTGTTTAGTGTTGGGAATTGGTTTCGTAGTAGCACAATAAAGCTGCAAAATAGTATCTGTATGGCCACCTTACACACAATTCCTATGAAATAGGCATATGAGGCAATAATCTGTCTAAAATTTCCGGAAACTGTAGTGAGAGCATATAAATGGGCAGCACAGCAATTGTAATCCTAAATCCTGTTATGCCATTGCAGATTGTCCTAACAGACTCATTCGTTTTGGTAATCCAGGAGAAATGTTTCCAATAATTTCGTTCCATATCTGTACAACGGCTGAACCATTAAATGAATTGCAAACGATTGCTACAATATGAACTGCTTTGTTTAACAGAATTTCTCTGGCTTGGATGTATTGAATCATTCCCAAGAATTCGAATATAGTCATACACAGCTGATACACAGAAAACCGTTATCTGAAGCATGTAAAAAAATTGTTTATAGATGCTGGTCGATCTTATAGGTTGCAATCTTATCTCCATGCCATGATTTTTCAGAGTAAAAAATGCTAATCCTAAACATGTTGCCAGTAAATATACAATCCGTAGCTCACTATAAACACATGCCGTATTTGATACTTGATAAAGAGCTACTAACGAAATATGATGCATATTTGCTATATACTTAGGTAGATTCCGTTGTTATTTTTAGACTTGTTGGTATAAAAATGTCAATTACTTATATTCTGAAGTTACCACGCCCATTAAGTAGGAGATATTAATTCACAGCTATCAGCGGTAATAGCACATGTAATTGACGTGAACAGCTTGCAGGAAGAATTATAGTAGCACAGAGTGGATACAAATAATAAAATTAGCAAATTATATATTTAACTGGAGAAAAGGTTCCACGTATGGCGCTATATAATTATACTACGGTAACGCCGCTTTCGTTGGATGCAATAAAATTATACCGCAAAAAAACACATTTTAATACTTGAACGCTCTGTTTACTGCAAATAAATTAACTCTGGATAAACGTACACTTTTATTTCATATTCTATTAAATTTAAAGTAATCGGTAAATCAATTAATTCTAGAGCTAGTCACCCTGTCCACTACTAAACACCTCGCTTTAATAAAAAATATACATCAAATTCGTATCTCAGGGTAGTCAATAATGTAAACTACTCCATGGCTTCGCTTAAATTTTATCAGGTAATAATACCTAATTAAAAATTACACTTTACATCAACACAAACCAACAAGGTAAATCCGAGTTAAAAAGAATTTTACTAATTTTCGAACGCAATTTTATTGGTTCACCTCCATTTTATAAGCGGATACACTATTCCTTCGTTGCTCTAGATTCCAAGGCCGTTCCTTTGGTGATACTATCAACCGGCATAGTTGATGGAAGCAATTGCAAACAGGAAGACCGTTGTTCGACCGCTGGTTTGTTGCATTCCACGTCCAAAGTGCAGGAAACAGCCAGCGAAATTAAGGGTACTATTTGTAGTTATCTAAAATGTAACGTTTATAAATATTTTTTTGCATTTCCTCAAGGTTAATTACCGATGACGTCATCCAAAAGACACGTAAATAAAATTCCATTTGTAATTAAAAACATTAGTTATAATTTCCACAAAATAAATAACTTTTACAGGTAAGTATGCACATTTCAATATAATTATTCTAACCCCAGTTCAGGTTTGATTCGAAAAAAATCCAAAGGTAAATAACATAACCACAGAGTAAGATTGCAAAAGACTTGTGTGTTATTAAAAAGTGGTAGAATCGTCCTCAGCCTGAGTTTTTGCAATTAATAGGCCACCAGAAACAAAACACGGCCCAACCTCAGAACGGTAGATTTGAGATGGAACAAAATTAAACAATTGTTCTGAACCCCCAGTTTAAACTCACACTTATTCCAATAACCCTCAATTGCAATTAACGGACTACGATTATTTAATAGTAAAACAACTGGGTATAGTATAATAATCCTTAAAAAAAATACAAATATTTTTAGTCCAAATAGTAAACCAAAAGTGCAAAAATTCAAAAGTTTTACTCATCTTTAGTTAATCTCGAACTTTACAGAAGATTGAACTTACCTATCATTATATACACCCTTTTCTCTTACTACGTGAAAATTTTCGTTTATATGGTAATATAATTTTTCATGGAAATTTTTCCTCACAATTTTGACACTTAATAAACATGTTTTTTACTTTTTTCTATAACTAAACCCGTTTGTAAAGTTGAATAAACATTCACATTCTCAGAATGAGATCCCGAGATGATCTTTCAGCAACCAAGAGAGTGGCTTCTAGTATCCAAGCTATTTATACTACTATTAATTTGAGCGTAGGAATTACTTGTTCCATTGCACGTTACCAATGTAACGTAAAATAAAAATCTAAGTCTTATGCTTTATCATCAATTTTTGTGTCTACATAACTTTATGGCACAAGGAAAAACCGGCTTTGACAGTTTTCATGCAGCCTGCAATAAATAGAAATCTTTTGCATTACGAGACTGCGATGAACGCACTAAATTGACAAAAATTAAGTGAACCGTACTTACAGTTTGTGGCCGGCGCGGCCTACACGTTTCCAATTTCGTAATGCCATGCAGATAATAGAAGCAACGTCATGGTCGTGAATACACTTCGGACGATATCAAATAATTAGAACTTCCGCAGTGCTTAAATCCTTTGGGTTCCATTTCTCGTTATCGTGAATTGAGTTACCGTTGGACTCCGAAAATCGATTTTTGTTGCACTTGCTTTACAGATTGCCCTCAACATGTCTTTTTTCCTGATTTATTCCCCATGGGTTATGTGTTCCGTGGGCCATCATTCCATCGGCCCGCAGATTACCTTAACCGTGTCATACCTACAGTTATGATATTGTTAAAATTGCTGATTTACTCTATAATCACCCTGTTGTTGTAGATGTAATTCCAGAATGTACATCATTCTTTCTCGAAGATAGAATAATTTCGTTTCTTTTGTTTTGTAGTTCCCATTTATGCTTTTTTCATGGGTGTTTTATTAGTAATTATTATTCACCTAATATTCACTTGGTTTGAGTGTTTGTTAGGGTAATTTCAGCACTTCGAAAATACAGCCTATTGACGAAATAACTAAAAACGTCGTCTGCTTCTCAACTATAATGCTGCGGAGTTCCGTAATCGCGAGCACTATTTTATATTTATTAGCGAGGGCAGTTCACACTTACCTGAATTGGCCAATAAACGATAGACGTCGGCTCGTGTCACGTTTTGGGATTCTGTTCCCAGTTGTTTACGTAATTTTTAATAGTTTCGCTCGTCTGTAGACTACGTGTCTTTTTGGAATATGATTCCCTGCGAAATATGGTTAAATTTTGTATAATGATCGTAGCGCATATGTGAAGGAAAGAGCTGGCTAGTGACCTGCGGCATGCATATTTCATTTTACTTTACTCCTAAGTCAATTATAAAAGCACACGCAACGAGTTCAAACATAGAACTGTGTACGGCCCTGGGCAGCCTTTGGGCTGTCGGGGATCCGCTGAGATTCCTCGTGTCAAATCCCTGCTTCATTAATATATCATAGTGATGTTAGTTTTGATTAATTTTGCATAGCAAAGTGAACAGAAGTTGTTTAAGCCCAGTGCTCTTGTTTGTGGAATAAGGGTGATAACCTTGTTTGGGGGTAAGTGGAAATTGGAGTCGTAAAACATTTGTGGGAAAATTTCGTTCTTAAAAATAACGCCTTAAGCGAATACTATATCGTAGGTGCACTTGTGCCCAGTTAGAAGAGGATAGTGGTTAAGTCGCCATCATAGTACCTATCCCTCTCATTTCTCACTTGTGAAGATCTGTAACCCGCAGCCCTTCACGGGAAATCATTCCAACCTAGTTGAAGCCAATTAGTTCCCGACTTAATGGACTGCCTAGGTAGTATGGGTGTGTTTTCTGTGTGACGGACCGGCTTGTGCTTCCATGATTCAGTAATGGCACCACCAGGACACTAATTAAGGAGCTGTGACGTAGTCTTGGTGCTTTCCGAAAAGACAATATAGAATTACGTAGATGTACCCAATTTTAGTTCTGTTTGAGTAACTGAACGTTCAAATGCTTGGGAATCATTAGCTGTTATCTTGTAGCGGCTGCTCTACCCTACTCCCATATATTAGATATATAGGAATAATTTTTGTTCCTGCTGTTCAATTTATGTTTATTATACATACGTACATTCAAAAATGTAATATTATTATATCAATTAAATTCTTGCTCTTGATTTATGGTGTTTGCATGCGACGTACCATTGTATGTTTTTTTATATTTTGCTTATGTAAGGAGTGTTAGAGGCCCACAAGTAATTAATAACCAGATAGGTTCATGGATGGGCGAGTATGGACTTCGCACACAGCTACTACTAAAGCAAACTACTGGTCAGACTTCCAAGAAGCAGGTTTTTAAAAATAATTCTAAGTCGGTGGCCCTCATCTTTCCCCAATAATTAATAACCAGTTCAACAACATATTCCACTAACTCATGCATTTTCGAATCCAGCCCTCTGTCCTAACGAGTATAGCTGGAAAACTCCTGTTATAGGGACTGCTGTAGCGTAGTTAGGGTTGCGTTTTTGAATTTACCGATTAAGCATTCGCTGCAGACGTCCTGGTTTTAGCTTCGTAAATACCTATTTAGTCTGTAACATGTTTTTTACCACAGAATGTAACCCGTGACGTCACTTACACCCCTGCTTTTTAATTGTAGTTCTGTGTTTCAGTATGATGTGGTAATTTTGTAGGGTCTATCTTTCATAGTAATGCAATAATGCAGACTCGCTTATAGATGAAATGAACACGAACCAGATGAAGTAACGTGAGTTACAGAAAAACAAGGGTTCTTTAACCTAGAGTAAACAACTCAATGGCGCCTAACAACTGCGAGCAGTAATAATCAGCTTCCACAACCCTGCTCAACTAACCTATCTAAACACTTACGCTTTTAGAATAAACGCCGACACATGTACCATTGAAGCTAGTTGTGTGCATTTTTAGTAATTAGCGTTTAGCATGTAGCAGCATGAATCCTAACTAATTGAAATCCCCAGGACCCGAACTTAAGCTCGCCTCGACCCGAGCGCTATGTATTTTCACTGTGACCTCGGCTGCAGCTGTGGACGCAATTCGCCCACCGAGGTGTTTTTCTTATGTACCTAATCTGAGAAAATATGTTAGACTTAATTTACTAATAAGTATATCAAACATGTCGAACATAACCATATATTTCGCCATTAATATAATTTCAGGTCTACCTCTCCCAAGTTGCAAAGATGAAAGATGGGCTATTGAAAATAGTATCTATAGTTCCGTAGCGCTGCTAACATATTAAATATTTGGAATATTCCTCTTCTTTTTGTGCCATGTTCATTACAGTATGTTGACTATGATATTGACCAGTATCATCTTATCGACGGGTTCAGGTCTTCCGCTGCATTATAAGCTGGAAACCATAATTCTGTGAGTGATGTAGTACACGCCCATGTGTGTGTATTCCCGCTCTTTGTTTCCTTAGTAGCCGTTTCCACCCCGTAGTTGACGAAAAAAGATATTGTTCTCTCTTCGATGAACACTCCACCTTGTCAGTTTTCTATTATTTGCGTATGATGCTTTCACTATAGATATTATACAATGTGGGTAAAAATTGGAACCTTGGCGGACGCCTTTTTTGCATTTTAAATTTTTATTGTGTTTTTGTTTTCATCATATAGACGTTAAAATTTTTATGAAATGTGCAGGTACTACCATTTGTTTCATCACTTTTCTTAAGGTTCTCCATCTTACACAATCGAAGGCTTTGCTATGACCGTATGTGTGTTAAATTCTCTCGATTTTTCTATTAGTTGCCTGACGTTAAACATCTGATATTTTGTTTTCTTAGTTTGATCGAAGCCGGATTGTTCCGTTGGGGTTTGCCAGTCAAGAGAATTTCTTATCCGTTTGTCTAGTATACGGAACAGCGCCCTGGTAGCATAGGAGACAAGAAGAATAGTTCTATAGTTCTCGCACTTTTCTGTTATTCCTTTCTTACGTATGGGTACGAAAATCGACTTTCTCCAGTATTTGACCATTTCCTCGTTTTCCAAATTTTATTGGAAAGATTTCTCAATATGTACGTTTCTTCTGAGCTCATTTCCTTAAGTGGTTTTGCCTTTATTCGGTCAGATTTAGGTGGTTTCCTATTTTTAGTCTTTGTAAAGCATTTTCGACTGCTGTTCTTAATATTTTTTGACAACCCAATTAAAATTGACTCTAGCAATGCAAGAGCTAAAGTAATGCAAGTTTTTTTTAATATTTCCATACAGAGTAGTGATACAGGGTTTTCTGATTGCTTTACACCATGTATCAATTGTGTTTCACTATTTGTCAAATGTAATTCCCATTGGTTACGAGGAGCATTCAAATATAAATTGTAATTTAATATTAATTCAAAAACAAACAAAAGGACTCTAATATATATATCATGTCAGTTTTCTACTTAGTCTCCCCCTCTTTTAATAAATTGGTGCCATCTTTCCCGAAGTTACACCCATTCATAAACAATTTCGATGACTTCTTCGTTACAACGAAGTATTTTTCTATTAGATATTTTTTTAAGGGTCCAAACAAATAAAAAATCTGATGCAGCAAGGTCCGAAATATATGGTAAATGGGGTAGCATGGACCATTTCAATTTTTAAATCTTAGTCAGCTTGTGAATAGCGAAATGGGGTCGAGCATTATCCTCTAAGACACAGAGAACTCGTGTTTCTTTTTAAGTTACCCTTACTGATATTTAATGCAGAAGAAATAGCCTTCACTCTAATTCGACGATCGTGCATTTTATTTTGTCAGCTTTCTCTTCCCTTGGTCAATGTTTTTAGACAGCGAGAATGCGGTTCATTTTCGGCACCTTTGCAGCAACCTTTACACGCTTTACTCCTTTTGTAAGTGCTTATGTCTGATAATGATTGCGCATCAAACTGTATTTTAACTCTTACACAAATATCTTATGGTTTGATACCTTCGTTTATAAGAAATTTACTAATAATGCGGTGTTCGACGCTTTAATGCACTCCCACTTCAGCCATGCTTGCAAATTAAACGAAAATAAATTGTGACGAATTCACGACTGAATGAAGTTAGGACTTGTTCCAGAGCACTAATTAATGTATACAACTTCTGGGCATGTCTTTGTCTTTTGGCGCGCAATTCAAATTATAATTCATATTTGAACGCTCCTCGTAAGAATGGCAAGTGTTGACAAGAGGAAAAAGCAATTAAGATAAAGTGAAACACAACTGATACATGGTGAAAAGCAATCGGAAAACACTGTAATAAGTTACCAGATTCCTAAATTTAAATTTATGGTTGCCTAAGAGTGTAATACCATTTCGAAAATATAAAACATGACAAAACAAGATGCTTTTATGTCTAACTGGAATCTCTATTGAAGTTCCATAATTATCTGGTGACTGACCATTTTTGAATGAAGCTATAGCACTTGAGTTATTTGATTTTCAGTTTGCGGGTTTCCAAATACAGTTGTGGTATCGGTATTGGTTTCTGATGTTGATTAACTAATACCCGTCTTCTATAATTGTTTGGATTCCCTCAACTTTAATAATTGTTTTAATGGTTTGTGTTCTGGACGTTATCATATTCAACTTCTACTGTTTTAATAAACAGATAACTAAATACTACAACGGTAAAGAAGGGTACAAGCATATTTCGAGAAATTAATAAGCTGTAGTTGCATTCCTCTAGCTTCCACTTAGCTATACAGATTGGAGGTGGAAAATGTGAACATGGGCAGTCAAATGAGCTGGAGTATAGTTTATGGGCTTTGTATAAGTTAGACACAGATATACATATATGACTTAAAATCTAGTATCCTAGAATTCAGTGTTTTCAAAAACAAAACACCTCTGTGGCTACTAGATGTCAATTGCATATCAGTCTTCCTGACGCATGCAAAGCCCATAAACTGTATTCTCGCCCATTTTATTGCCCATGTTCACATTATCAAGTGCCAATCTGTATTGCAATATGAGGCTAAGTAACTTTTCATTAGTAAATTATGCTATAACTATTCTAAGAAATACAAATTAAATCGATGACACACACCAACCTCATGTATTTAGTAATCAAAAGCTTTTCCATCACAATTTTATTATAAATTTCAAAGCTATTAAACACCTTACATTTGTTCTTAACTACCATATCATGAATGTCAAATCGTATTTTGACATTTTTTACGTAGTTACAATAGCTTTGAGTAAAATGTAACAATTAAAAAAGTGCCCAATCCCATCGGCGTAACGTGTTGATAGTTTAACTAGCTCAAGCAAAATGTCGCAGAAAACCAGAATTATGAGTGCCAGGTATAACAACTTACGGCGACACGTTCCCGTGAACTATATGGAATATTAAATACTCGAGAAAAAAGAACAACAGCTAGCACCAAACGTAAACAATATACTTTTTCACGTACTGTAGCGAAATATACTGTATTTTTAAATACAAGATCGTTTATAAAAGTGTTACTTTTCTGCACAGCCACACTTTTAGCATAGTAACGCACAATTTAGTTTTTAAATGCACACTAGTATTTCACATGAATTTTGATAATTTGATATCAAACTTTTAGGAATTTTCCTAAAGTATGTAAAAAAGCACGTGTAGCACGTGAGAAAATTGTTTTATCGTGCTCGGGGCGTTGTTAATCTTGGCTTCGACTCGATAAAAATTTCCAACCTTGCACGGAAAAACTACACTCTTTTCAACTTGTTGTACAATATACTATTTACAAAATAACGTTCTCGGTACAAAAAAAATATACAGGGCGAAGCCCTATATAGGCTTCAGATTAATACTGTAACACACTGCCCTTCTGCTAATAAGGGTTAATGAATTAATTAATCACCATCGGGTAGCTTTCTCAGTCGGAGTTAACTTGGTTCAGTCAGATATACACTTTGAGACGAGCAAACAAACACCAGGATAATTTTAGACAGTTTAATTATATTGTAATGTACTTACAAACATAAGCATTATTTATTAGAACAAAATACAATGTATTTTACAATAATTTGAGCAATTATATGGGACGTCCTGTTGCAAACAACCAGCGTCCCAGCAACCCGTCTTGAATCCGTGTGTTGATGGTCTGGTAGTTCGAGCCTTAAAAAATCGACGAGACGCCACTGGTTGGGAAGTCTATTAGACAAAATTGGTTCCCGGCGGTGCCAACTTTCAAGCTCGAATCTCAGGTTTAATGTCGAAAGCACGTGTAACTGCAAATATAGGTTAATTCGGCTATGTCAGGATTTATGACTTACGACACCGGGATAGTGCTGCAAGTGCCAGTGACTCGGGAGTTGTGTTTGTGCGGGATGCGATGGAATGGGAAGCCAACGGTAATTTCCACCTGGGGCTCGGCTTTGTGTTTTCAGCAAACGACAGGTCACGGCGGTCGCTCTCCGGAGATGCGGTGGGAACTTGTTTGAACAGTGAGTAAATCTCTGTAGTCAACAAATATTAAAAGCAAACTTAAACGGCCTTTAAAGTTGGCGACGTGCCGGGCCGCAACAACATGAAATCTGATACGGCCAGGTCGGAAATATTTACGCTATTTGGCTGACGTAATTATTACAAAGTAGACGTATGAAACGGCTTGGCTAATAAGCCCTCGTCTCGAATACGTCTTCCAGGAAATTTGTTACAACTATCTGCCAACGGGATTTGGGCTAAAAGTTTATGTTGAGTCCAGGTTATAATATGCGTTGGTTTATTCAGCGAAGTGGTTCTCCAGTGGAGATCATCGCCTCCGAGAGCTGATCCTTCAGGAAGGGATTTGTTCAGGTTTTAGCTAGAAACACGGCCTCCAGTATTGGAGTCGTCGGTTCAACTTAGCTACAGGAAACACTTAGGACGCAGGATTCCAAAGTGTAAAGTGAAAAATTCTCTTTTAATCGGTTTGGACGGGATCAGGGTTTAGGGAAACGGGAACAGGGAACTCTCGGGGGGTTATCTGGGGGAAATCTCGGGAATGAATGCGAAGGAATCCCAAGGAATCTCCTCGAGAATCGGCCGTGAAGCGCTTTTATGGGCCCCTTTTCGTGCTTCGTGCATCTAGCAACCACTTCGGATATTCTAAGTGGGGGAGCAGCGCACACGTGGAGCGGGGATCTCTCGATGACGTACTTGGCCGCGTGGGCCAAAAATTCAAACTCGTAACGTGACGTAGAAATCGCAAGGGAAGAACGCGCGAATTGATTTTAATTCAGTAAAACGCGTTCCCGCTGGTCGAAACGTTACAATACATAACCTACAAGTGTGCAATTCGATAGCACAACCTTAATAATGCGATGGTAGTGCTCAGGCAAACTAGGTTCTATTATATCACAAAAATAAAAAGTTATAATAAGAAGCAATGCTACAGAAGATCTAAAGCAAAAAATTATAGATTAAGATGATTTAAGGACGCAAACGTCGACAGAGGCTTATTAAATATAACGCAGTTAAAAAAAATAGTATATATTTATGGCATACAAAACAAATTCTTTGCCTAATCACCGAATAGCCCCTGTATGTAAGTGCAATCAGATTCACTCATTGACTACTCTTAGCAAACGAAAGCAAAAGTGCAAAATCAGAAAACATACAAAGTGAATGAAATTCGATAAGAAACTAACGGTTATTCACCGGTAGCAATGTTACAATAAAGTTGAAGTGGCAAAGAGCTGATGATTCTTTACTGATTATATAAGTTTAGATTAAAAATTTAAGATCTGCGATGGGTGATTTACTTTTTTCTCGTGCCGGGAAGCGTGACATGTGATACCAGGTGCGCGAAAAATTGCAGCAATTGAAAGTCACGACCTTAATAGCTGTCACGCGTGTGGGAACGGCTTGGAACTACATATCCTCGGATTTTTCTCAGTGTCAAATCTATAATTTAACAAACGAACAAATCAGCAGTGTGAAGCTACTTTGCGCATCCATAATATTCGGCAGGTAATACCGCTAATCTTGCCACCCACGCCTGAGAGCAAAAACGCAGAATCTAAAACACAACAAATAGGGGGCGAGAAAAAAGGAAAAATTAAAGAAAAAGATCTTAGATTTATGTCGGCCAAAAGATTTTTTACTTCCAAAATGCAATCTGTAACCCGAAAAAACCTTTCGGCTAGCTTGGAAAATAAAATCAAAAATACTCCAGATTCTTGAATAGGAAATGGAAACCGGAAAAATTTCCGTACCCTGAAACTGAGTAAGGAAACTTTTCAAAAGAAAAAATACCAGCTAACGTATTCAACATCATTAGAAGCTGTTCAGGCAACTATTACACGAGGGTGCTCTAGGTTGCCGAACCAGCAGCAACGGTGGGCGGAAGTTTATAGTAACACTTTCGGACCGCAGCAGACCCCATATACGAATATCTTATATTTAGAAGTAATTTTATTAGAAAGTTAAAAAATTGGTTTATTGCTTTTTAACTTCCATATGATGACTATCATGTCGCTTAAATTAGATGTTAGCATTTTATTATTGCGTAAAGAAATAAAGAGCCGAAGCACTTCCGCTTATGCTAACCCACGTAGGTTAGCTTTGTTCACACACTGATCAATTAAGTGGAATGAAAGAAACTCGCTAACTAGCTTTTATATGCCGGAATACAAGAATACGACGTTCACATTAGTGGTCTAAATCGGTCAAAGTTCAAATCAGAAGTTTCTATAACGAAGATTGATTTGACAGGAAAAGGCTATTTAAAAAGGACCAAAGAGCAAAAAAACTGAAAAAATTGTAAGTCCACAAAACTATGACTAATATTACTTATCTGGTGTTTAAAACTTCCACATGTTAAAATAACCAACATAATATCGTATACCCTCGAAAATACCATAGTAAAAAAAAATAATATCTCAAGTAAAATTTCATTCAGGTCCCAAATGGCTTGTCCGAGCAGAAAGAATAACGTGACACTTAAATAGCAGTCAATCGCCATGTTTAAGAGAAGTGGCAATGTGTATATTTTAGCAGTATTTTCAGTAATTTCATCCAGTGTTTGATATAATTCTGCAATTTGTTTAACATCGCAGGGCCGAATATCTTTACTAGGCCTATTAGATTCCGTTGGTTTGCAGTAACTCTCCCAAAAGTTATTTAATACTTGAAATTTGTTTCATAACATAAGTAAAAGACTGCAGAATAGTATCTGTATCGTGGACTTATAAACGATTATGCAATTGGTAGTTGAACCAACAACACATCTTAGACCATCACAACGTGTATTTATTACGTACCACTGAGGTACCACTATCACTGCAAACCTTATCGCAATTGTGACAATGCAAATTTTTATAATAGATTTCATGCTTGTGGAAAAATCTTTTAGAAATCCATCAACTACAACAAGTTCATTCCATATCTTCTTAACGGTCAAACCGTACATTACAAAAGATTGTTATAATATAATAGTATATTGTATGTTAAGACCTGAAAGTGCATTCTTACCGCTTGCGCATGAATATTGCACTTTTAGCTCGAAACATACATACTATTTTTTCGACGACTGAGCATATTGTTAAAGGAAAATATATTTCATTTTATTGCAAAAGTTTATTGACAATCAAGTTAACATTACTCGCGCAGTGTATGACATGTGACGCGATTATTTCCTCAAATGACGCGTGTTGTCAAGGTAACATTCGAACGTGGCTACCTATTTTGTTCAAGCGGAAACCCAAAACGCTCGGCGAGCGGCAAAGTGATGAAAACGCACGCTCAGCGGCAAATGTCAACTTTCTGTTGTCAAATGACAGCGAGAAATAGTATATTAAAGTATGAGTGGATAAGGTCTTTAAAACACGCGCGAGTTTTCGAACACGACGGCGTAGCCGAAGTGCTCGAAATAGAGCAAGTGTTTTAAAGACCAGTTATCCACGAATACTTTACGCTATCTTTCATTATACCTGCAATACTGAAAATAAGTTACGCATTAAAAACTTAGAAATAATTTTTGTCGTGGTAAATCGAGAGAGCATAATAATATTGCTACTATAGTTACGAGAATTATTTACGTTTTTGTCGCGTCCACGTCCGTTGTTGCTTTCAGTCGTTTCCTTGACAACCTTTAAAGCTCGGCGAGCTTTAATCGCCTGTTTTCGCATCCTCAGTTGTGTTTTAAACGGAGATTCTGATGCAGGTATAATAAAAAATCTACTTTCGATGTCAGTCGTCGAAACAGTAATTTGTTAACCACCAAATCAACTGCTGCTAGATATTGAAGCATTCCCCTCTCCGTCAACAGCCACGTACATATAGTCAGTTATCACTGCCACGCCGAGAATTATCAGCAGAAACGTGTAGAAAAAGAGCTTATGAAAGCTACTGCACTTTACAGGTTCTAAGCTTAACTTTCTGGTACAGTTATCTACAGTGAATGTAGCCAGTCCTAAACATTTTATGAACAAATGTACAGCGTAGAGCTCGGTATAGATGTTTGCCATGTTTTCAACTTCGTAGACAACTAATACCTACGTTAATTTATTGTAGGTACATCAGCAGTATTTGTCAGTTTTAGGATCGATTGGTACATAAATAGTAATTACTTATACCCACAAGCTACCTTACACAGTACAGAAAATAGAAACCACTCCATCAACAGAATTATTTTAATGAAAGACTAGATATTCCTAATGATGTAATGTTTATAAACGATTTTAAATCATTGTACAAACTCAATTTCAACGCCATTGAATTGCTCTCATAACCAGTCCAAAGTTTAAAACATAACATTTTACTATACCAATTATAGAATACACTAACGATACTGCTTTAATGGATTTAGAGCTGGAGTACATGACTTTAACGTCAAGTGTGAACGAGAAACCTGAGAAACTGCATTAGTGGGAGACCAAATCTAAATTGAAGCTCATTGCGGGGACATCAGGAAGCGTGTTACAAATATTACCGAGATGTAGAATTCATATGATATGTATAGTGTATAAATATAACGTCAACTAATTTAGAGATATCAACGAATTTATACAAAAAAAATGCTAAACTTCTGGCGGCTGCTGTGCGCAACAGAAAACAATTGAGTGAAGAAACATAATACTACAAAATTATGATTTTCGTGAACTGCCTGTCAAGTGTAAAATGGTGGATCTAGGTGTTAATGCTATACAGTATACAAGGTGCTCACCATCTGCAAATATAATAATTTCAATTTTTTCAAGTAAAACACCCTGTATATTTGTGTATTTTTGAAAAGCCCTTTTAATGATCTTTTGTTTGATATGTTACTTTATACCTCTAAGTTCAATTGGCTTTGAGATATGCGCGTTTGAACATAAAAACAATTTACGCACGTTAAGATGCTTTGTTTCAAGGAATAACAAACAAACACTTTAAAATAATGATTTAAACACTTGAGTTCTCCAAATAAAAGTTAAAACCAAGTTTAGAAAACAAAAATCCAGCCACTACTCAAAACTAGAAATAACAAATACGAAAAACGAGAAAAAATAGGAGAAAATTAAATCTGGTTTTTGTTTCTTAGTCCTGCATTTATCGTTTTTTCATGTTTATTAGTTTTTGTATCAACACTGACTGAATTTATACTTTCTATACCTGGTTTTGCGTTTTTAGTTTTGGTGATCTCAAGTATTATTTTATCATTATTTTAAGGGCGTTTGTTTTTTATTTTTTGAAATAAAGCATCTTAATGGGCTTAATTAGTTTTTTGTTCAAACACGCATATCTGAAAAACAGTTGAACTTAGAGGTATGACGTACGATATCAAATGAAAACTCATTAAAAGGGCTTTTCAAAACAAAAACAAAGAAAGCGTTCCATTTGAAAAAAGAAAATTGAAATCATTAAATTTGCAGTTGTTGAGTACCCTGTATAGCATTTATACCCAGATCCAAGATTTTGCACTTGAAAGGTAGTTCACGAAAATCATAATTTGTTAGCAACGTTTTCCTTAAATCAATTGTTTTTTGTTGCTTACAGCAGCCGCCACAAGTTCAGCATTTTTTTGTATAGAATCGTTAATATCTCCAAAATAGTTCATGTTCGAGCCAGATAACTTGATATAAAAATGATGAGCATTTCAATGCAAACCATTTAAGCGACTCAAATCTAGGGCATTCCATTTAGAAAAAGTAGGTTTGATTCGCTAAACGTTTTTGAGCCACCCTGTATAATCAAAATTATTTTAGTAATATGAACCGAAATATCTTCCACCATCGCTTCGTTGACGGACCCCTTATACTTATAACATTAATTCAAAAATTGTGTTAAATTAGAATTCTCCTTAATTTGAAAGCTTGAAACAATTTTTTGGCTTAGCCTAATTGTTTCGCCATTTATCCAATTATTTCAGGCTTAACCTGTATATTTTTAGTTGAATTATAAATCCTTTTGCATTTCAAATTCTTCTATTTTCCAAAGCAGCGTATTTTATACCTGGATCAAGTTCCTATCGTTTGCACGATGCCCTCTCGACCTGCGCTATCTCTTATCAGAGTGCGAGTCTCCCTTTAGAAAGGAAATTTTCGTCCGAGGCACTTATTCTTCTCGCCTCAGGCGGCGCATTTCGCGCGGCCGAGGTTTGATTTTATTCAAGTCAAATTACGTGCGCTCAACCAATTTTAATGAGCAGTGTGTTTCCTAAGGGCTGATTATGATCAGGTACGATTGCGATTTTCTGTCTTATTATCCCCATACTAATTATATTTTCCTTAGTTCTTAATTATCAGTTTCAACCACGAGTTTATCTCGGAGGCCAAGTCGCTAACCTTATCGCACTTTCAACATCTGCTAGGTTCGGCGTATTTGCGGCCTTTTTGAGGATGCTTCTGCAGCAATTTTCGGCGCTTCCACGTCGATTTCAACGACATGGTAGCAGTTCTCGCCCCGCTTATTTTGAACCGAAGGGTGTAGCAACCCCCAGCCGGCGTTCGCCTGTTAGCCGTTTTTGCACGTTGGTGAAGCGAGGTTAGTTAGTGCTATTCCGGAATTATATATCAACTTGTCTTTGATACCTGGTTTTTCCATTTAAACATTTTAAACCGGTAATGATTTGAAATTTAAATTAATACATTTTGCCATTATTTACATGTAACATTCAATTTCATACATACTCTTATTTTAATATTTAAATTTTTATGCTTATATCTAATTATGCTATATTTAAAGTTGCTATTTTGATGTTTACTTCGACCCTCTGTAAAAGGTACAGTCACGCTTTTTTATTTCAATAGCCTAAACAGAAGGTATTATTAAATGATTGAGGTATGCATATTCCATGAATAATTTGAATTTTAAGATATTAAAATAGCCCGAAAGGGGTTTTTTAATTTTATGCGTGTCGCAACCTTCAGTTCACGTACACGATGTTGTTATAAAATTGTTTGCATTTTAATTATTCTGATAATTTATTACTGACACTACAAGTCTCTTTTATTGCTTATTAATTAAACGCTAGTCACTTGCAAATTATTTTTTCTTATTATTTGAAATCTTTTGATTTCTGGCGCCCATTTCCATTTCCTTTCTTTTTTTGAAGACATTCCAGGGTACTTAGCTGATGATTTGAACCTACGATCTAAGGCCGCCGAAATTTGAGTTAGTTAGGGTCATTGCGGTGAGTAAAGAGTTTTTTTGAATTGCCGTGGTGTATAAACGGTAGGGGGGTTGATCTGCGATTTTTTTACTACCATCAATTATTTTAATTAGTCAATCGCAGGTCGGCCTCTTTATTGTTTCACTGGCGACCAACGCTATGGGGCTCGATTTTGGTAGTTACATCAGCTGTGTTTACCTGGATAGCTTTAATTATCAATGTTTAATTTTATACTCATTTTCCTTTTCACTTTTGTTTAAATTTTTACCTCTTATGCATTTTGTAATTTTCACATCTTGTTGCAGTGCACGTATATATATTTGACTTTCTTTTCTTTTCCTCTCTTTACTTATCCTTTCGTTCGGTTGTTTATTGACTTTTCTTCTCTTATCTTTCTTGACGAATGATTGGTTTAGCGGTGTGTTTATAGGTAGTGTGATGGACTTTGTTGAAAGGGTATGCTTTGGTGAGTGAGGTTTCTGAATGGTTTCTCTGATTGGTTGCGTGTGTGCTTTGGTAGTGTAGTATGTTTGGTTTTTTCCTTATCTTTCCTTTGGTTGCGTATCGGTGGGTCGAGGGCCTGCGTGAATTACTTGTGCGGTTTGGGGTAGTTTACTCCATTTTTGGGATTTTTATTTACTTGCCTCACCGTACTTGTGTTTACTAAGGGTCTCGACGGGTTGTTTTTTCTGGATCTTTATGTTTTAAATGTGATTATTATGCATTTCCTTTTTGGATGCGATTTTTGTGCTCGTTGGCTGCGTCCGATGTGAGGCAGTCCCTATTTTAGGCCCCTGTTCGGTGTAAACAGGGTGTCTATATTTTGTTCTGTGTCCGATGTGGTGCTGGTTTTTCTTCTGTCAGACGTGCCAGGGGATATTTTTTGCGTCAATTTTGATGCGCTATTGCATTTTGTTATGCATTTTTTCTATGCAATTTTTTGCGTCTTTTTACGCATCTGTTTGCGTGCGGATTTTTCCTTTGCGATTGAAGGCGGTTTGCTTTCCTTGTGTTTCCTCTTCTTTAAGCGTGTCCATGTTTCCGTAAACCCGGGTCACGGCATGGAATAGTAGACCTAGCTAGTCGAAGCTTGGATGAGTGGGTGTGGCAGCGTGAGTTTTTCCGAACTCTGGTTTTTTGGTTCATTTTCCTCTCTTTCCTTTTCTCTTTTTCTTATGTCCTGTTTTTCTTCTGTTTTTAAAAGTTGCTGTAGGGTATGTTTCCTATGGATTTTGCATTCTAGTGCTTTTCACTTTCCTTCTTCTTACCATTACTTCCGTCTTATTTGAGAATTTTTTCAAAAGCGCTTCGCTTATTTGGATTTGGACTATGGTATTATAGGATATTGTGACCGTGGAAACACCTACAGTGTTCCTTTTAAAAACTTGTTTTTTGTGCTTTTTGTTTCTGCTAGGGTGGTAGGTTGGGCATGCAGGGAAGGTCACTGTTTGGGAACGTCATCATCTAGTTCTTCCCTTTTGTAACGTATAGGGTGGTTGGTTGGGAACGCAGGGAAGGTCACGATAAGAAGCATTGTCATCTTGCTTTTCCTTTTTTAGAGTATAGGGTGGCTGGTTGGGCATGCAGGGAAGGTCGCCATTTAGGAGCAACGTTGTTTTCTCTCTAAGCATCGCTAGCAGTTGGGGTCGTTTCTCTCCATATTTTGGGATATTTTTTTAAGAGTGCTTTCCCCATCCATGCTTGTATTCGCTCAGGACCTTAACATATTTGATTTTCAGTATGGTTTTTAGGATCTTTTCCTGGGTTTTCTCCCGATTTTTTTTCGCAGTACTTACTGTGTTTCATTTTTCCATATAATTTTTCCCTCTCATACTTTTTGATGTTGGGTTACTTTAGATTTGGAGTGAGTGATGATGATGCGGTTCGAGTTTTTCGGATGTTTGTATTTTCGGATGTTTGTAGTAGGGAGGATTGTGTCCTATGTGATGCAGTCGTGTTTGCTGTGTTTAGCAGTTTTTTAGGCTTCTGTCCGATTTAGACAAAACGTCTATTTTTTGGCGGTGTCCTATGTGGTGCCCCTGTTATTTTTAAGCCGATTTATAAGGGTTGTTTCCTTCGGCTTATCTTCTCGAAAGAGGATTTTTTCGATAGCGTTTCGCTTTGTGTGTTGGCATCATCGATCTCATTCTGAAATTCTTTGGTTCCCTACATTTTTTTAATGTTTTCATAGTTTAAACCTTTTTATTTCTCTTGGCCGTGGGGAGTGAAACAATTTTTTGGCTTAGCCTAATTGTTTCGCCATTTATCCAATTATTTCAGGCTTAACCTGTATATTTTTAGTTGAATTATAAATCCTTTTGCATTTCAAATTCTTCTATTTTCCAAAGCAGCTGGGTTCGGCGTATTTGCGGCCTTTTTGAGGTTGCTTCTGCAGCAATTTTCGGCGCTTCCACGTCGATTTCAACGACATCGTAGCAGTTCTCGCCCCGCTTATTTTGAACCGAAGGGTGTAGCAACCCCCAACCGGCGTTCGCCTGTTAGCCGTTTTTGCACGTTGGTGAAGCGAGGTTAGTTAGTGCTATTCCGGAATTATATATCAACTTGTCTTTGATACCTGGTTTTTCCATTTAAACATTTTAAACCGGTAATGATTTGAAATTTAAATTAATACATTTTAATTGCGTATCTCAAAGAAATTAATATCTTCCATTCATTGTAATTTACCATGTATCTGTACATATATTACAACAGTGCCGTAAGACCTAGTAGTTAAGGCACTATAAATACACTCTAAATAAAAAAAAAAAAAACATTCAATTTCATACATACTCTTATTTTAATATTTAAATTTTTATGCTTATATCTAATTATGCTATATTTGAAGTTGCTATTTTGATGTGTATTTCGACCCTCTGTAAAAGGTACAGTCACGCTTTTTTATTTCGATAGCCTAAACCGAAGGTATTATTAAATGATTGAGGTATGCATATTCCATGAATAATTTGAATTTAAAGATATTAAAATAACCCGAAAGGGGTTTTTTAATTTTATGCGTGTCGCAACCTTCAGTTCACGTACACGATGTTGTTATAAAATTGTTTGCATTTTAATTATTCTGATCATTTATTACTGACACTACAAGTCTCTTTTATTGCTTATTAATTAAACGCTAGTCACTTGCAAATTATTTTTTCTTATTATTTGAAATCTTTTGATTTCTGGCGCCCATTTCCATTTCCTTTCCTTTTTTGAAGACATTCCAGGGTACATAGCTGATGATTTGAACCTACGATCTAAGGCCGCCGAAATTTGAGTTAGTTAGGGTCATTGCGGTGAGTAAAGGGTTTTTTAGAGCTGCCGTGGTGTATAAACGGTAGGGGGGTTGATCTGCGATTTTTTTACTACCATCAATTATTTTAATTAGTCAATCGCAGGTCGGCTTCTTTATTGTTTCAAGCTGCTGATCATCTAAATCTTGACCTTTGGCGTAATTGCAAAGTGCAGTGCAGCATTTCACAGTATTGGCTGCTTAAACTGGCTGAACTCGAAGATGGTTAAGGGAAGGAAATTTTTCTTTGAAAATTACCAAATCCGGTAATACATTTAATATTCAAAAAAGGTCCTAACATATCATTTAAAAATATGATTTTGGAGTTATTTGGTTGTTTGGTGTCATCAGAGAGCAATTCATAATTGAATTTAAATAACAATTATTACAAACTATAACATAGTTTGAATGAACGTGAAAGTTATAAGCTGAATTAATATTTTTAAGTCATTTAAAAATGTCAAATATAAATAAATTCTACTAGTAAGTAATCTAAGAGTGTTAATTTTGAAAACATGGATGTGTTAGTATTACTATGGTAAACTTTTAATTTTAAAAATATTTTTTTATTCTAAAATGTACAACTAAAATTCGGTGTAAGGGAAATTTTATAACATAACCCTTTTATATAAATTAATTTATTATTGGAATAGTGTAGAAGGATATTTAGGAGAAATTTAGATATAAAATAAAGGTAAATAGAAGAATCTTAAACAAGCTATAATATGAAGTTAGGATTTTACAACTTCAAGAAGCATTAAGGATAATGTGATTGGTGAGGTAAATACATCTGGATCTGCGATAATTGTTTGGATTGCGTATCCATTTTGATTTGGATGAGCCGCAAAATAGTTACCATCTGCATCAGTGTTCTATCCATTCTGAAAGTTATGTTGCCGATTGAGCAAGTAGAAAATTTAGGTGAAGTGGTTCTTTAGGACAGTTAGTTGCAGAGCAATGATCTTCGTTGGGGTTACAAATGAAAGCGCCTGAATAAGCTGGTTGCATTTGTATGACTGGACAGGAGTACTGGATCAACCCAATTAAGTCAAAGCAATCAGGTATACGTAAAATAAACAGAATTAGTTTTAATAGTGAATGGATAAAATATTTATCATAATATTTGCCCTTATTAACATTTGAAATGATACAAGTTGTACATATATGAATTCAGCTAACCTTCCATATAAATGATCTGACTTTGACAGTTGCAGAAATGTCATTAACCTTACGGTATAATTATTTTATAAAGCAAGACATCAGTAAAGAGTAATAAATGCAAGTAATTCATTATATTTAACAAATCACAAACCTAATTTGTGTTGAGAGTGGATGCTTCTATCGGAGCTAGTAAAATAAATGAACTCAATATTTAAGTAATTTGAAATAAGGCATATTTTGCATAATTTCAACTGGGCATAAATTAATTTCAATCAAAAATAAATACTATACAGCCTGCTATAGCAAAATTTTCGTTTATAACTTTTTTTATAATTCTAATTAATTGTAGTTTACAGTTTAATTAAAGTTCCGTACATGTTACTTAAGTTGAAGCATTTTTTGGAGCAAAGGTATTTGAGACAACATATCGGGGTACATTCGTACCCCATTTGATAACGGGGGTTTGTTAAATAAATGGTAATAACTTTTTGTTGTTTTTGCTTAGTAATAACTTAAATAAGTAGAGCTCATGTAAATAAAATGTGCATCAAACTGTTCCCATAATGTGAGTCTGAAACCTTTCCCTGCTCCCGGTTGTTACAAGATGTAGCTGGTTAGGTAAATAGGGATACACAAGAACAGTTACTTACCTTCTGTCAGATCATAAAGAAAGCACGAGCATACTATGTGCGTACATTTATATCTCTGCATTGCAGATTGTGCACTCAAATTGAATTCAAAACATATTTAGCGTGTTTGAATTAAAAGGCCGCTAACTTAAAGTCATAATTGATGCTCGCCCTTCAGTGCGCGGGGATTGGCAACAAGCGCAAAACTTTTTGCCGTTTTCGAGCCTGCATACAAGCGGCTCCAATGCAGCCCCATCAAGGTAAACTCCAAAAAGTGGTCCAGATAGATGGTATAAGAATAAGATGCTTAGATTGGTAGTCACTTAAAGTCAGCGTTCCAACAACCAGCCTAAAGCCTCAAGTAGAGCCTTAAGCCCCGAAATCTGCAGCCAGAGCAGACATGAACTCTTCCGGTCCATCGCCACTGCCGCCGAAACCAGACTGTCCCTATCTAGCCAAACCACTCGTTGCAGGGTAGAGCACCTGATGCCCCATAGCAGCTCCATAGCGAATTACAATGCTCACGTAAGCAACCCTTATTCATGGTAAAGGAAAGCCTTTGGTCCTAACCACCACCGTATATGAGTAAAATATCGGCTTAAGTGAGAAATAATCTCTCTTTTCACCAAAAGGAATGTCATACGGCCTCTCCAAGTGGACGTATAGCATCCTACAGAACCGCGGGGAAAGCGGTTTGAAGTTCTGCAACGCAAGCTGGCAAACGCCAATGCAAGTATCCGGCCTCGGTTCAAGTTAAAATCTGTCTTGTGAAAGGTCTCTATATTATCATAAATTTTCAAATCACAGTACATAGCACGAGCACGTTTTCTAGATACTGGAAAGAACACGTACGGGGGTGTTAATTTCCTCAGAAAATACATAAGCATTGTGCCAAAATCCACTTGTTTACATGAACGGTCACCTTCTAATAGTTCTAATTTCAGAAATTACCGCTGTTTAATCAGCGCCGAGAGCTTGTGGTCGATGTAACTACATCGGTTACATTAACCCGCAGATACTTACGGAGTAGGCGGTCTTGGTGATCTAATCCCGCCGGCGCTCAAGGTGTTTTTGGCAACCCGAATGTTCTTTCCATTTATTGTTTTATGTATTGATAAGGTTTAGGCTCCTCTTTGTGTTGCCTATAAGTTTATGTTAATAATTTAATTTTAGTCAATTTAAATTGCCCTATTTATTTAATTTGGATATTCAAAATTATTTATGCTAGCTCCTGTAGATACACTCGGCTGAAAATCAGAGAGGGTTCATTTTATCTAGATTGCTTATTCTGAAATTTAATGTTCAGATTTTAATTATGACAATTCAAAACTTCTGTCAAAAAGTACGTCAAAATATTTCTAAAAATTCAATTACAAGTACTTGATCGTTACATTAATTTGTTATATGCAATATCAATAGTAAGTGCTTCCTTAATTAAAATTAATTCATTTTAATATATATTTTATTTCAGTTTTTATATACGGAATACCTGGATTCATCCAACGTAGCACTACTTTGCTGAAACCAATTCGTTCCACTCTGCAACCTAACACTCCACAACTGCTCTGCTCAAAACCTCGGTGAAGGCCTAAACTGTCCGCCAAACTTCCAAAAAGGTTCAGAATCAGGATCCTAATTAACCCAGGAACCTAGTTTGCTCCATGCATCTGCCTACACAGCTCCACCACAGCAAAAACCCAAAGTAACAAAGTAGGCCGCCCAAGAATACGTTGTGAGAAAGAAGTTAGACAAGTGGCTGAAGACCGAGGAATAAGCTGGAGTGAAGCAAGAACAATGGGGGAAGACAGGATAGCATAGAATAGAAAAATCAAGGGCTCGTCAGGGTGAAAAGTGAATGTAATATGTAAATATTAACAAACAAATATAATATAAATGTAAATAAATAATATAATAGTAAGATGATAATACATAAATGTAAGGTAAAGATGTAAATACTAATTGTACAGTCCAGCACCTAACGGTTCAAATGGACTTTAAACTGAATAACTAAATAAATAAATAATAAATTGTCACCTAGTGAATGCCTTCTTCTCCTTCGTTGTTTGTATTTATAGCGGGACTAAGCCACATAAGGCACACAGCTTCGAAGTTCGGTGTTTCCAACTTTACATTTACTCTTTTGCTTCCTCGTCTCCTTTCTAGGGTTGGATATTTAGTTTTTCTCAACTTACTGTGCTTCTTTGTCTATTTGTATACAACTCTTTTTTACTGATATTATACTTTTTCCTATTACATCTACGTTATGATATATTTTTAAAGGTTCCTTTCTTCTTAAATATATACATACTAGAGTTCACTAGCAATATGTACTACTAGGTTTTGCATACAAATTAAAACCTCGTTGCTCTTTAATATCAAGAGCTTAATATATCTTTAATGTTTTGATAAAATACATCAACTCATTTTGCTGAGAAGCATTGGCCATGATTTGTTGTTCTTCAGTTGATATCCAAATTTGCAAAACTAATTACTTCATGTATGCTACTTAACAATTTGATGCGATGAAGTTATAAATTGGCTATTAAGAACAAAACAAACAAACAACGGTACAAAACACACACATTCTATATTACCTTACCTATTTGCACGGTAAACAGCCTGTATTACAAAGATAAAGCAAGATGTCTCTACAGCCAAGCCCAGAAATAAGTGAATGGACCCGGAAAAGAGCACCTTCCACCACGACAGAACACCAGTAATTCGTCAATTGTCATACATTACGATTCGCTCTCTAAAATGGTCATTCCGCATCTCAAGGCAATTTCCAATTTGCCACTAGATCTTATTGTGGCGATGTCATTAAGTCGAAGAGACTGTAGAACATTTTGAAAGTGATTGTAACTCATCGCTTTATTAATATCATGGGACAATAATTTCTACTCCAGAGCTGATTAAGTGGCTTGCTTGGATTTCTAATCACCAATTTGGTTTACAATTGAGACTCCGAGAATACTTAAAATTTTGAACCTCTACATCCCTGTAATTATTTCCAAGAACTCTGCCCGGATTTTCCAATTCCATACAGCGGCCTCGATGTATAGTGATAAACCCCATCTCAGAGAAGAAAACCAGGCAGATTAGCTGAATAACCCACAGGATCTGATCCAATCATCGGAGCCGAAAGTTTCAGCCAGGCGTTACAATTCAATCATCGTAGAAAAAAAACCACCCCGAAAATAAGATACAGGGGCATGCGTGATTTGATCCACTAAAATTCGATGTTTGGTCTTCAAATAGCCGTATTGGAACTTCATAGGATTGAGTACTGCACAAGTTCTTGATTAATCAGCTAACAGCCGAAATGTCTTTACGACTGTTAATTAAATTTTTATCAGTTAGCGCATCACGATAAAGGAGCATGTAAACTAGCATCGCCCAAAAAAGTGCATGCGATTCACTTGGTTTCTTTCCATCTTTTCTAAAAGTAATTAGCCCTTCTCATGCCATCGGACGCGAAACGAGAGTAAAAACGTTCACTTTACGAGCAACCTGTCTGCTTTAACGACATGGCGGTTGTATGAAAAAAAAAACTTATACCTCCTTTATCTTGGGCGCGAATATCATGGCGATATTTATATTTTCAAATTATTCTTACACTCCTGTCTACTGAAACCCCCGATCCTGATGCTGGCTCTCTGTTGCCAGCAGAGATTGGCTAAGAAGCGTCTTTTTCGTCTATGCCCGTGATCTGCTGTACCTCGAACATCCTCTCGTGTACCTTCTCAAAACGTATAAAGCAGAGAAGATGTCGCATTATCGATGAGCCAAAATCTGGATACTAAGGAGACCCTCTCCTGTGACTAGTCTATCGCGAAAGCGCATGTACCTTAGACATAATTAAGTTTTTTACATGGCAATTTTTTGAATCAAAATTTATGTCTAAATATTAGTCAAAATAAATATTATATACCTACCCGGGTTTGTCAACAAAATTGGGTTCTTCAGCATCGGCCAATACCATGTACCCAACAAGTTCTGAAGATAGTTCCCCAATTTCTTTGTATAGTTTGGAATCTTATAAAAATCTAACTAAACACTGCCAAACTTATAAAGTGCCTAGAATAAACGATAATTTGCGAAGAACATAACTTAAAATTCACCTCAAAGAAAACACTGGATTTATATAACAAAATTTTTAAGGTGTTGACCAGACTAGGACGAATCATTTGTGATAATTTCGATATTTAAACTAAAACTAGGGCCATATTCTAGAAGCTAGGTATTTAACTTTCTTACCTAATTTGTGAAACTTCCACATGTGAGAATGATGAGTATCAAATCAAACACATTGACACATACCAAGAGGAATATGAAAAGTGTACCTTCTTGGGTTCACTCCGGAAATAAAATATTTCTTATTAGGAAAGATTCGGTGACGGTCAAGTAAGATTCGATTGCCATGTTCAGTAAGAGTAGCAAAGTGTAAACCTTGTTTATACATTTTGTAACGTCGTAGAGTTTCTGGTATATATTTGCAATTCGTTTAACATCACCAGGCTGAATGCTCTTTTTTCAGTTTAAATTCACCCAATGCAGGAAGAGAATTATGCTTGCAGAGAGAATTTATAACAAAGTTAAGTTTTAGATTTCTAATTAATCTTATCAGAACTGCATCGATTGCGTCAATGTCTGTCCATATCTGTATAACTGATAAACCATATAGTTGGCTGGAGAGCATCATTATAAGATACAATATTTTTTCTACGACCACCACTAAAAGCAGGCTTTCTAGAGCTAGCTTTTGTCACTAAAAGTGACGTTTTATAATTTAGCGTGTTTAAAATGAGATCAGGTTAGGTTATAAAACTACAATTTCGAACTGGAAGTGAGGTTGTAAAGTTATTCTAGTTACTTCTTGCGTTAGAGGTAACGTGTGTTTTAAATAATTAAAGCGTTATGTAATGAATACAGTCAGATGTGTAGTATTAATAATTACCTTTGATAACTGACTTTTATCTACGACAGTGTGTAAAATTGCTTTTTAGTTGGCAGTTTTAAGTTTGTAAAACGACTGTTTAATAACATGTTTTCATTAGTTTACGTCGTTAATAGCAACGTGCTTAAAAAATGTCATTAGGCACGTAGTTAGTAGCAACGTGTTTTAAAATTTTTAAAACACTCAAAATTAGGACCGGTTGCTGGTAATTCTAATTTACATGTAAAATATTTTTTATATTTACCGTATTTTTAAATTCTATCGTAGATAAAATATTGTACGATACACATGCGTAAAGCATCTTTAGTCACTCGCGGGGCTTAAAACGCTCGCTCACTCGCGTTTTAACTCTACCCCACTCGTGCCTAAAGAGTAGCTTTACGCACTTGTATCGTAAATTACTATTACAGTACTGGATCTACAAACATTCACCTGCGCGTCAAGGCCATCTCTTTATTATGACATAAATTGTAACTGTTATAAATGCAAACCTTTGTTAAATCGAAATTTATGAATTAACAACAGAAAATCTAAGGTCGTAGAAAAAATATTGTATGCAAACTCGTGCTAAAAGTGTTATTGCACTCGACATGTTATGAAACTAAACCTTCGGCTTCGTTACATAATTTTCATGTGTCTTGCATAAACATCAACTTTTAGCACGTGTTGAATAAATAGCTATTGTGGAAGAGTACGTTGCAGCTTTCCAGGTATTGGTTCATTCTTTCTGTACTATCAATTACATACACGTAATCACCTATGACGGACAAACAGCATAGTTGTTTGAAATGTATAGAAACACAGTTTGTAGAAACTACTGGCTTTTATAGGTTTTAACTTAATTCCTTCTACACTTTTTGTAATGGTAAATGTTGCCAATCCCAAACATTTCTCACATAAATAAACAGGATACAGGTCTTTATAGATATCGTGCATGACTGGAATTTGCTATACAACCACTGCTGGCGCAATGATAACATTCTCGTAAACAGGAGATCGATACCAAAAAAGTAATTAGTTACATTCGAAAGTTGCCACTCCCAATAAATTAAAATCCGTAGCGTACATAAGCAGCTTTTATGGCATTATCAATTTTGTATTTCTAATTTAAGCTGTTCACCTACTGAATATTTTATGTCTCCTCAATGGCTGCTCAAAGCATATTTCTCTGTAGTAGTTTCTTTTCCAATTCCTTTTACCTTAGTGTAGCTGATCCATAATTCACATAGTCAAGGTATAAACCATGATACTAATACGTTTGGTGGTCGTGACCCCTGTGAAAGCGCATTCTTTACCTAATTCAACGGATTGCGCTAACCATCTACCCGGGCCGCTACCGAAGGTGGCTTATAAAACCACACTTTGTGCTGTAGTAAGAGGCTCACAACCTATGTTGAGAGGAAGAGTAAGAAAGAGAAGGTTTAGTAAATCATTTTGGTTTTGATCCATTAACATGAAACCAACATTCTGTACTTTTAATTTAATTTACAGTTAAATAGGAGTATTATAAAATTCTACACCATCTCCCGATATCATGTAGTTACTTTTATTTCATCCTAGTGCTTGGGTCGTCCAATTTTGTTAAACAGATGCCTGTATTACTTGTTGCTATCTTTCTCGACTGGGAGCTTCTTTATCCGTTGAAACCTGCTGCTCGAACCAAGGCGCCTTTTCATCTCATGCTCAATGTTCTTTGTTGAAATTTTTCAATCCATGGTTTTTATTTTTTTATAATTAGTACCCTTCGTCTAGATTTCCATTTAGCACTGGAATCAGCAAACCTGCGTTTTAGTTTCGTGTTCTCCACTGTCCTTCACATTTGTCTATGCCCTAATCTATAGGATTAACCCCTTGCCATGTAGTTTAATCTTAAGCATACATCTTCTTTGGATTTTTCCTCTTTGTATTAGTTTTCTCCTATATCTAAATAGTAATTTTTCTATGTCATTCGTTTTTTGATTTATTGATTTTCATGCTTTTCTCAGTTTCTAGTCCTGTATGTAACAGGCGATACATTTTTACACCTCTATTACTTCGCCTTTCTAGTTGTTTAACCTTTGCTTAAAACTTAATGTTAATTACAGAAAGCAATACGTACGACAAGAGCTAGGCTTTTACTATCCACTGATCTACTGTTTGTTGTTAATATTTGTGATACAAGGTATATAAAGCGGTCTACAACGTACCCTCGCATATTGATTACGTCCGCTCTTTACGCTTTTGGGCGTTATATAGTGTTTTCCCAAGATTTTCAAGCTTTTCAATTTGTTCACGTATTCAAAGTAGAAAGTCAAACGTTCTCTGCACCTCGGACATTACTTGGTGCTTATACCACTATGGCGTCTTACAAGCCCTCGGGCCTAAACCCTCGGGCTTGGAACATATCGCCCTCGAACGAGCATGAATATCTTCATAATGTCCTTGTTACTCAAATAACTATTATATAATTTCGTATTGTTATAATACCACGCATGTCAATGTATTTAATCTAGAGTGGCGACGCTATTAGCTCACGAGTAGATTAGAAATTTTGATTTCTTAGTAAGCGTACTCAATACGTTTTTGGCCACTAATTTTCGTAATGGTTTACCTTATGTTTTTATTCTTATTAACATAAGTAGTTTAATAGAGACCGATTTTTATTTCATCCCCCATTTATTCATAAATGTGTATGTTCCGCACACAGGGATGCGAAGAGACAACAAACGGACCGGTGTGCACTGTACTGCTAAATGAAATGCAGGTAGGATCCGTCATAAAGTGCTTAAAACCATTGGACATGACACGAGTGATAAGAGGTGTGAAATTCGGAACACATATGCTTCCAACTGGACAAAAGAATGGTCTAATTAGTATTGCGATTAGGCCACAGCTTTTTGTGTAATTAATTGGTGTATATTTTTAAACTATGGACACTATGTTTATATTATTTTAGGCATCATTTAACAATTGCTAAAAACCTTACATCAATATGGATCAATACCAGTCGTTGGTGTTTTTTCGTTTTCCGAGGCTATAAATAGAAGGACATGCTGAACTTTGAAAGACTTCGCTAATTTTATTCATACGGAGCGTCGCTGCGTTACACATTCATTTTAAGGTTAACTAAAGTTGTTCAGTTTGATGTGACGTTTGTCAAATATTTATATTGTGTATCTGTTACTTACTTGAAAATAAAAAGTTGCAATTGTCTGTTGTGTTTTTCATGCAAGTTTGGGGCCGGTGTGATTTGTAGTAATTTTACACAGTTTCGTCAAATGAATTTGTCCTAAGACGAGCAGCAACAACGGAAACTTTGGATATATGCAGTATCAGCGGCGAGCGGTTGGGGTTTGCAGCGGTTCATCAAACAGTGGCGTGGATAAGTTAACGGTTAGCGAAAGTATTCGGTGCTGTATTCTTTTAGCTAGTTTAGCTCGACAGTAATAGTCAATCTGGCAAAAAATGGGAGTTGGAGGAGGCCAATAATTAAAACAAAGTTTTCGCGTTCTTCGATACTCATTTAATTTTATTAATGTGTTTCTATAAACCCAAGACACCTGAGTTTGAGCGGCGTGTTTGGCATGCACGCGAGTGTATTGCATTTTCAAATTTAATTGTTTTGTATTTTATATGCGAGTGTCGTGGACATACGTTTGGCAAGTACACTTATCCCACATAAAGTACTATAGTAGAGTATCCGCTACAGTTAACCAGCAACCCCCTACTGGGAGAGATGCATGTTTGTGGTGTTATAACTAGCAATGTTTACTAAAACCTCTGCAACCAGCAATACAACAATGTCTACTAACAAAATAAATGAACGTGATGAGACTCCCAACCAAAGGAGTGAGATCGCCAAAAACAACACTAATCATATCAACCCAAATACAGCCACACCTGTGGCAAAACCAACGTACTCGAATGTAACAAGAAATACTTTTGTGTATCCAAATAAGAGCAGGGCATAATCTTGAGCTCAGTAGCAGAAGTAAAAATTAAAGACTACATAGCTGCAATAGGCAATATAACTGAGTCCAGGAGTATTATAGCAACGTCTATATTTTCTACCTATCTAAAAATTTGGAATCTAGCTAAGCCAGAAGTCAGTAGTAGATAAGCGCATTGAAGAACACCCAATCATAACAATTGATAACAAACAACTAGCCATCCGCAGAATATTAACCCTAGTAAGAAAATAATTCATTCAAAAGTGTCCCCTTGTATCTTTAGCTATATTATAAAAAACAAACTTAACGACCTTGGAATTACAATGTTAGAACATGCAAATTTGATGCAGAAAATCTCCTCATTTAGACAACTGTAAAAGAACATTTACAATATTTTTGTAACAGTAATTCATTGACAGAACTAGATTAGAGTTTGAAGAAGCCATTTAAATATATTGTAATGGTATAATATACTCCACCACACCACGTTAATATTAATAATTTATTATTTAAGAATTTTCAAATGTTGAACTGAGTAAAAATCAGATGGTTCTAATTTTATTGCTTCAAATCAAATTGTATTTTGCCCTCTCTTTTATTTTATCTGACTGCAATTATTATTTAAAATATGCTAGCTCCGGTAAAGATTCAACTCTCATCAAAGGGTGGCTTTATGACAATTTCAATATTAATTTATTTAAAACGGCACGCCACTGCGTTCCTATTCGATTTTACTACGCAGCCGCGCAACTATGAACTGGTATCAAATGTACAAAGGGGTTCCTAACCTCGCATAACATGTCGTTTGATTCGCAAATTCTAACTTTTGTGAACGCTAAATCAGGTAAATATTCAAATAATCTTATTTTGGCGGTTCTAACGTCTTTTTTTTTAGCCAAAACCGGACCGCTTGGGTAGATTGCATTTGTTTGGACACTTAACCTCACAATTTGGCTTTTAACTATAATTACTGGCAAAATGATTCTGCTATCTGCTCGGATACTCCTGGCCTCTGCTGCTTTCGGTGTTATCTCGCTGGTACGTAAATGTCCGGCTCCTCAAATTATTATTTAGGTTTTTGTGAACATTGGCTTCATCGGACAGGCGCCTGAGTTGAAATTCCTCTGGAACTCTCTGTACCGGGTGTTGGGGTTGCTGGTCTCGCTGCTGCTGATCCCCACGATGCTCTGCAACGTCCACACGGTCCTGGTTACCCTTGATTTAGCTGGTGTCAAACCCCTAGCTGCCTCATCGGTGCCGATCTCAAGATCGGACGCCTCCACTTGGTGATGAACTTTTTGTTGTAGAAAACGTTGCCCACACTTGTATAGAAACTTCAAATTGCCCTGATCACTGTGGTATAATTTTTTTTCATGTAAGTAAATGGTAAATAGGAGAAATATGCAGTTAAACACAGAGCAAATTTAGGTGTTACATGAAATAATTTATTCAACTGTTTCTCTTAACGGTTATAAACAATTGGATATCTACTAATAAATTTACAAAAACCGGATATTAACTTAGTTTAAATACAGTACATTTTATATTAATTATTATTAACAGTAACTAAAACTACACAACTAAACTAAATTACTGTGCACATTGGTTCAGCCTTTAAATTGTTTATTGGCGCACTGCACTTGTTATTAAATGTTCTTATTGTTTATTTACGTATGTTTATTGACTCACTTTCTTTTAGAATGTTTGAATCTCATGTTCGCTTTTCACCAATTTTTGAAACAACACTTAACTGTCTATTTTTCTTGCATATTTTGCCAAGTAGAAATAAGGACTTGGTAATTTCTTCTTATAGTTATTAGTTTGCCTTATTCATTTGCTCTATTGCAATGTTATCATTCCTTCGCCTCATACCTTTATATAATCGTTCACAAAATGTATTTTAAATTGGCTAACAGGAGTTCTATGTTTCATACCTGCACGTAGCAAACCTCTTTGTGTTATTGATTTTATTAGGCACTCTATTCTGCCAAATATAATAATTACTTTACTTTAAACTCAGGTTCCAACCCTGTGAAAAGCCAGCTGTCTCATTAGCGTTTCTAAATTCATTCATTTATTTGAACACAGGCATTTCAAACTTGTCAAATGCATTTACTGGATTATATTTATAATTATTTTTAACATTGCGGCCAGATACAACATCTCTCCTCTGTGCTCAATTTACCTTTTATATCGCACTGCAATCAGAGCAGGGGCGTAGGGCCCAATACCATCTTAATATATTAATTAGAACTAAAAAATGTTTCTTTTATAAAGCGCCTTGCATACAAAACGTAAAGATTTGCCAAACATACCAGTTTTCGGTAAATCATAAAAAATCTAATTAAAATTTTATATTATTTTTTCCAATTATAAATCTTTACAGTCTTCACATTAAGAAAACTTATATTAAGTTTTGGTATATGTAAAATTTTGAAAAATAATAAAACATTTAAAATAGCTATTTATGCAACAGGTGCTAAAAGTCGACGTTTATGCACGAGACGATTTTCATGTCTCGTGCATAAACGACTTTTAGCACGCGTTGCATACAATACTTTATCTACGACCTTAATTTTACTGTTATTAATCCATAAATATCGATTTAACAAAGGTTTGCATCTAGGACACTTCTAATTTATGTCATAATAAACAGTAGGCCATGCCGCGCGGGCGAATTTTTGCGAATGACAGTAGTCTAGGTCAGTTACGATATGTAATTATTAATACCCCACATCTGATTGTATTCATTATATAACGCTTTAATTATTTCAAAGACACTTTACCTGTAACGCAAGAAGCAATTAGAATAAGTTTACAACTTCATTTCCAGTTCGAAACTGTAGTTTTATAACCTCACTTCACTTTTAGCATATGGGCACAAGTAAACAGCTGATTTCTTTAACCACGGTAAACTATAAATCGTCACTTTTACTGGAACAAGCTAGCGCTAAAAAGCCTACGGTCGTAGATAAATTAACTTTTAGCGAAAGCTAAAGAAACCTAGGTGTTTTTCTGGTGTTGAGATTGTTCGGTTAGCTAAAAAATTACACACTCGTTAAATTTTAATTGAAATCCTTACGTGATTTCCAAAAATAGCAGTTTTTCGGATTTGACAATTTCGAAAATCTAAATTTTCTAAATAAGTAAAAATCACTTGGTATATATTATAGACGATAAATAGGTTTTCAAGCAAGCGCAAATTATTGGACTTACAAAAGTGTTTTTTGGAAAAGTAAAAATAAAAAATTCCCCATATTTATTCCTGA
Source organism: Agriotes lineatus (assembly GCA_940337035.1). NCBI lineage: Eukaryota > Metazoa > Arthropoda > Insecta > Coleoptera > Elateridae > Agriotes > Agriotes lineatus. Next base: position 119,860 of record CALNHX010001665.1, read on the forward strand.
CTTTTAGCGGTAGCTGCATATACAGAAGGTGTATACTCCCCCAAGTATGGAGAAAGTCTACTATCATCCCAATCTTGAAATCAAATTAAACTTAAATGTGTACTGGACAACTATCGACCCATATCTTTTACATCAACTATTTGAAAATTACTGGAACGAATAATAAATACAGGCTCCATACCGAAGAACTAAATATGCTCAACGAAAACTAAAACGAATTTCGAAAAAAACCACCCCACTTTAGTAAACTCGAAGTAGCCATAAAATGCATTGTAAAATATGAACAGGCAACAGCTGCCTTTTTTGCCCTTGAAAGAGCCTATGATAACGTGTGAAACGAAAAATACTTTCAACGCTTCTCAAATGGCGACTTAAGGAAGAAATACTTCAATACATTTAAAATTTTTGTAGATGACAGAAAATAATATATTCTGCGTATTGCCAACACTATATCGAATGAAAGAAACTTAAGAGAGCGGGAATCCCACAAGGTTCTGTAATCAGAGTAACTCTCTTTCTAATCTCCGTAAACGATATTTTTGATAATCTACCCAATAATGTCCAAGCATCACTTTTTGCACACTACCCTATAAAACCTGTTCTCAAACTAAACTATAACTACAGAGATAATATATCTAGGAATAATCATAGCCAGTCGCCTAACTTCGATATCACATCTCAAAAGAACAATCGATAGCTGCAGAACATCCCTGAATGTTGTCAAAGCTATATCATATCAATAGTGGGAAACACACTCAGAAACATTGATTAGTATAATAAATACGATCGTTCGATCTAAAATAGAATATTGCTTCTGTATATATGGCAATGGTTTACTGCCCACAGCAATTCTAGTTGCCTAACTAACACGAAAATGAAAGAATATTTCAAAATGGGCACAGAATTACATATTTTATTTATTGGAAGAAAGTCAGTAATTTTACACTAATAAATTCGCTTAAGATGAATAGCAGTAATTATAATTTGAGTGAGAAAGGTTGGCATTAATAAGGCAGGATTCGGGAGGATTACGTTTAGCGTTTGATTAATAATTGATGTTCAGAATGGGCAAACGCAGCTTAATTTATGTAGCTGACAGGTCTGAGTTGTGTGAAATCAATACAACGATATGAATTTTAATGTAATACGGAGATGGTTTGTGAAGTACAAAAATACGTTATGATTAAAAGTTGGTATTACCCTCAAACGCCAATACGACTGAAGGATAAAGAAACATTGCAAAGTAGTACAGAGAAGTAAAGATTGCACAGAGCAATTAGGCTACCAACCAAAGCAAACAGACAGTGTGCAGTGCTAAAATAAACATGTGAAACGGTGCATTTAAAACTGAAGTGATTAAAACAAGGTTTTAAAGTGTATAAGTGACAATTCTCAAAAAAAGACAGTTTAGTATTTAAACAAAGACAGTATATCCCCAAACTATAGTTGATAAGTTAAAACATGATATCAAAACTCCATTTCATAAAACCAATTGTAGATATAGGTTACTAAGATACAAAACAGTCAATTGTTTTATATCGAAAAAATAAAATTTGTTGGGTGCAAGAGGTGCTCCCAGTTTTGGTGTAAAATTATGAATAAAAAAATTTATTTGTCAAAAGGTGTTTTCCATATTTACAAGTGTGCAGGGCATCATGAGTGTAATCAGCATCGTGGTAAGACATCCCAGTAAACAGGAATCATCCCAGCAAGATTTCACCGGGTGCGGCCTACAGTGAAGCCTAATTCGGGTCCCTTTGCGAGTAACAGAGACAATCGGCCAGCAAGAAGCATAGGTGTATGATACAAAGCAGAATTTCCTGAGCACGAAGTGCAGAAATTTATAGAAAGAGGCCATCACCAAGTCCGTAATTGTCGTGACGTCCACCGATTGTCCGAGCCAGCATCGGAGCACCGCCTCCAAATGTAAAAAATCACATGAGGCAGTTGGAGCAAGCCCGTAAAATTTGGGCTTCATCAAGATTAGACGATCTACGAGGTGTACCACCAGGCCCAAATTCCTAGGAGCTTTCCAGAGATTTTAAATCGACGTGGCGTCTATTTTGCGATTTGGACCAAAGATTTTGACAGTTTTTGTCGGAAATAGAACAAAAGTAAATCAGAGTGTCGGTTTTGCGTCACTGAAACAAAACCAGGTTAGCTGGAAATTACGTCACATTAATGACATTGTATTTACTTGATATTAATTTTGCCATTTTAGTTAATTTGTGGGGGCGATCATTACAATATGGTTGAACAAAGATTACTATACTTAAATCACTGCATTTCATATACCAGCATGGTCTACGGCTTGCCACGGGAGCACATCGCTCGAGCCCTATTAAAATTTTGTAAGCAGTATCTGGCCAACTTCCACTAGCTAGAGACGGCTAAATTAGCTAACACAAGACCGTAGGCACGGGGGAGGGGGTCACCCTCCCCCGAAATGCCTTATCCAACCCACCGTTTTATACATATTTTCTAAAGTATAATATAAGCTTACTTTAAATTTTAAAATAAAGTTGCTACTTATTGTCTCTGGTCCAGAACTCGACCCCCCCCCCCCAGAACTAAATTCCTGGCTACGGCCTTGAGCTAACAACATACAGTATGTGAGGAAGGATAATTGTTTTGGCCTTACCTGTTGGCGAAAGTTTTATTTGTTAATTTGGCGGCTGGTAACTATTGGCCTAATTGGGCTAACTCGCCGAGAAGGGTCGGGGTTCCAGCTACGCTGAAAGAGAACGAGAGGAAAAAAAAGAGAGGGCGCCAGGTCCTCGACGTTGTTCTAATCCTTGCGTCGGACCATCACAAGGTGGAGATAATTCCCAGCAGAACAAACGAAATCAAAGCAACGACCAATAAAATATCACAGCTTTATTTTAATTTTTGGTGGATACTATAGTGCAAAATCACAAGCATGCATAATTAGATATATATATATATATATATAAGTACAAATGTAAATATAAATATATGAGAGCTAAGCAGGTATACGACGGACAAATCATACACTTAAAAAAAAGAACAATTATGTTCGGGCGCCGCAGGAGCATAAAGAGAAAAGAAGAATAATTTAATTTTACAACTATCGGTCGCAGAGCGGGTACAACAACTAATACGCCGGTACAGAGCAATGCAAGTATATTCAGGCAAACGTTTATCCCAATTGTTAGCTCTAATTGACGCTAAAACTACGCTCCAAAATTTCTAGCGGTCGGAAGCAACGTTCGTCTAGCGTGGCCACACCTTACGCCGAGGTCCTTATTAATAGAAAGCCATCAGGGTATTCATGAATAAAGTAGCAAAAACTTGTATCTGCTCTCTAACAAATTTGATATAGGCGTAAAATAAATAACCGGGTCGCGGAGACTTGAATTTGAACCTGCGGCTACCGTGGTCGGTTCACCAACCACTATCGTCGTCTAGCGGCTATCTTCACGCTTTAAAATTTTGAACCGCAAATGGCGGCGTGCGAGCGAAATAGAAAAGTGTAAATAGAAATCTACATTTACATATATTCCGGGGCCGAGGGCTTAACTCGCTAAGCTGTTAACCACAGCTACCGCATGCTACCAGGTAAGTGAAAAGCAACATTCAAATAGGATGCTACCAAAGCTCGGAGCCCTATGAAATCTAATCTGTAATTTATAGGCCTCACTGAGAAACAGCGGCCTGGGGGCTAATTATAAGTGATAGCTTCTACGCAATCGAGCCGAAGTCGTTGTCCAGGATTCTGGTAAGCCTAATTGACTTTAATCAATCAACTGCAAAATGTGACCGCACGAATTTGCGGCAGCCCTAACATTCATAACTTAAACGAAAGCACATACAAAAAGCGAAATACACTAGGGGTACGATTCTTCAAGCGTACCCTAATTTCTATCTATACGAAGCACTACCATTCTATCATAAAATACACCAGGCGCAATGTGTAATAACTATGTTAGCGTTTTGCCTGCAGGAAGGTACGTTGTAATCTAACCTTTCCGGTGGTTTCCATGTAATCGTGCGCAGCTGGAGGCGGCCGGGGAGCGAAGGTCAGGTCAGCAGCCGTGGACGGCGGTGCAAGCAAAGAAGGCTGTAAGTAAACTGCAGGTGGGTGTAATGCAGTCACGTATTTCCTAACGTAGCCCTCAGGCGTTGCGAAATCAACAGACAATTTGACAGCTTCAGGGGCCCAGGTCGACGGACTGAATTCCGGGAAATTGCAGCCGGACGGGGAATGCTTAGCCCCAACAGGAAATGTCCACACCCCACAGGAAATTGCTAACGATGGTATGAAGCTATGGGAATGCGCCAAAGTTGGTCCCAGAGATCCGCAAAGGCGACAGGACGCAGGTAAGTAACTATATATTAATTACGAATGTCCGAAACAAAGCGATAGTACTTCTAGATCCTCCCATAACGCTATTCGGAGATGAGTGCAACCAGAAAAAGTGCCTGAAAGATATGACTGCAACAAGAGATATAAATAAAACCAAAATAAATTTAATTAGTAAAATAAGGGTAATTACTCGGGGAGTTGCTTACGAAACTGCTTAATAGTTATAGGAAAATATTTAAAACTAGGATACAGCTAACCAGACCTAATCTGAAAGATGCAAAATTAACAAAAATCCACCTAATAATACTCAAAGTTAAAAATTCAACTAGCAAATGTTTACTAGTACTGGGACGCTCCAAAAGTACCGTAACAAATATTTGAATTCTAAAGAATAAAAACCTACATCTCTAACTCCTTGGATCATACCCCCTCCTCAGTTATACCTAGAACTAAAAAAATTTCCAAAAAGCTTTATTCTACGAAATATTAAATAAATACCTTAATAGACAAATTAACTGCGTATATCGACGACTCGAAAATAAACAACGAAGTTGGGTGCGCCTTCGTACACGAACAACAAACCTCTCAGTTTATAGTGCAGAATCGTATGCTATAAAAGAAGCGCCCACATATGTCGAGAACAGTAATTTTAATGAATTCATAATGGTTACGGAATCTCTAAGTTCACTCCAGGGATTAAAAAACGTATATCCACGTCACGAATATATAAAAGAAATACACACCATCCGACACAGACTTTTCGATAAAAATAAACAGATCCCATCACACATCAATATCATTGGCGATCATGAAACAGATAAACAAGCCAAAGAAGCAGCTGATCAAAATATATACCGTTCGGCACACTGTCCCACAATAAATGTTAAAACACACCTAAAACACAAAAATACAAGGAAATTGTACGAAGAATGGACTCGATTTGCCGAAACTAAAGCATGCTACACACCATCTCTGCCCCTCAAATGGACAAACTGCCACACCACTTTAACTGTACAACATCTTTTGTTGGACTGCCCTAAATTCACAGAAGCAAGAACAAAATTCGTTGCAGACACCAACCTCCAAGCTATATTCTTCGATGCAGACAAGTTAATGCTATACCTCAAGGAAATCAAAGTGCTCCATCTACTGTAATATTTATCTATTTATGTTGATTTATAATAAGTGCTATAAGACCATGTAGCTTCAGCACTATAATTTCTTAAATAAAAAAACCCCAAAAAAACTAAATTGATGTTGTGTGCTATATTTTACGAATCCTGAGTTGCTTACTAACTCAATTATTCATACTAAAGACAGGTATCAAAATAAATTCTAAATGTAAAGGATATTTGCTCAAAGCAATGCTACGTTTCAATTGCGCCGCCTCTCAATTTAGTGTTCGATGGTATTTAGTCTGCGCTGCGGCGCGTCTGTTCGCGCAATCTGTAGTCGCGCCTACTGCGACGACCTTGTTAGGAAAATATTTCTGGGAGCACGCTTTTGTTTTCGAGTGTTCTTTCAGCTCTCGTCCCTCAACTCGACATGGTGGTTTAGCATTTTGAAGAACTTTGGTTTGATTTTATTGAGACTACTGCTATGTAGTTTAGTTGGATTGTGAAATGTAAGCCTACGCTGTTGAGTGGCTTTGATGTCCCCAAGCTCACGTTGAGGAAAATTATTTCCTACGCATTCTAAAGATTTTGTATGCGACCACATGGCGTCACACACAGCCTGAAGATTTTCCAGGCAACTAGTACCAGGTAACTAGTGCTGGAGAGCCAAGCATTTTGTTCTAAAAAGCTGATCTGAGGCAGTGCTGCAGCTATTCCTTTATCGCTTCCACGGCCACCGCGTCATGCGATTTCGAATCGGCGTATATTGGACCTTCGGAGCCGCTACGGAGGCTATTCTCCTGGTTTAACTTCTGCCCTTGCCGTCGTGGTACGAATCGCATTGAGCCACCATCTCCAGGCCGTACGAATTTGAGAACAGACGCTCTGGGATCGCGCTTTGCGTTTTCTTCGAAACCAAGCATGGACCATCTGCTGTTAGCGCCGCCTGCTTATTCAGCCGGTTTTGATGTGTGCAACTCCTCTTTCAGATTTATTGTGCTACTTGAGTTTAAGTATTCTCGTTCGAAAGCTTGGGTACAGTTACCGTTATTTGATAAAAATACCGTTGGCTCCCGTTTTGAATATTTTAAAGAGCTGTACACGCCATCTCCGTAACTACAGCTGGTCGGCCGAAAATTGTATTCAAGTAGCTACGTTAGGCTATGATTTTTTGAGATTAACCAACGGTGAACCTTTTATGTTAACAGCAAGTCTACCTTTCCGAAACCAACTCTGGTCTCCATTTTCATGCTTTTTTCTTGAGTGTACTTTTATTTATTAGCTTGGCAAATATCTTGCCTAATGTTGCTATCCAAGGTAAATTACTACATGTTAATTTAGACCAAGACTTTCCACAAAACTTTTAGGATTACCTATGCTTAGTGCTACAAAAACATGCATATCAGAAGGTGAAGAAGCTTCATTCCAATAGTTGTGTCGCTTTCCTTTAAAATTTGTTTCTGAAACTAATTACCAATTTTAGTACCAACCACAAATAAAATGAGGGTTTTAACTTATATTATTAGCATATGTGTACAACTTTCTCATTAATTAGGCAACAACTAATCTAAACAACAACGTTTACAATTTTTAAATTAACTTCAATATTTTAATTCTGCGCAATAGCCATATCAAACTGAACCAGTATTATTAGATAAGTACTAATGGCACCAACCATCTGAAACAGACCACCATCATTTTCATTCACAACACAATGGTGACGAGCCCATACCGTGAAGATTTGAGTAAAATCTATAGTAAAAAACCCGCTTGCAGTTATTTTGAAGTCGTAATGGAGCAACTGCATGGAAAACGCGTTTATCTGAAACAATATTTCTAACTTCCTTGTCTTTAATTTATTATTTATACATACCTCCTTCCTTACTTTGTAATCCTGAACCCTCAACACAACCTTGATTAGCAATTTTTTGACAGCATTCGCCTGGAAAAAATAAAAAGTGATTCTTAAGTATTTGGAAATAATTTTAAATTCAGTAAACCTATTGGCCCTTTCCACTTCAAATCGCCTTTAGAATAGTTATTTATGTAGCAAGGGCGTAAGAAGACGTTTCGGCAAAGCCTTGGGCTGTAACACGACAACGTCTCGCGCATTAAGAAAATAAGGACCATAAACGCTAGTTATCCACGAGGTGCGTACAACATTTTATATACCTGCCGGAATATTCCCAATTAAAACCAGATTTACAATAAACTGCTAAACAAGACACCAAGCAGGCCGTAAAGTACCTTCGGACCCGCAAATATAAATTAACACATTAGTCTTTGAAACATCCGGTATAAAGTGCCTAATTCTGCCCGGTCGTATGTAAATACCTTTATAGTACTGAATGTTAAATGTTACCCCAAATAAATCTACACACTCCAGGAGCTATGCTTTCTAAGCTGATTATTGCAATTAATATTTATATGATTTCCATATAGAATCTATTGGTTATCTAAATCTAAAGTCATGTTTATAACTCAAAAAATCGCCAGGAAATGGTATAAGAAGACATGTACAGCTGTAACAAGGTAGATAAAACGTGATAACCATAGAAGAGGAAAATAAAGATACGAGAAAATAAAATATTCGGCAGGAGAGGCTAGAAAAAGAACCGAGAGATATGCAGCCTGCCATCAATCGCCATGTTCATCCAAGACCACCCAAACCTCCAAAACCCGATTCTCCTGTAGCAATAGTCTTTTTTCCCTATATCCACCAAGTCAAGACCGCATAGGAAAGTTTCTTCGAAAACAAAACATTAAAACAGTATTCAAACCCCCGAGCAAAATCTCACAGGTTCTTTCTTCATCTAAAGATAAATTAAACACTATGTCATCCAGAGGTATTTATAAAGTCCGTTGCTCTTGTAATGCTGTATACATTGGTGAAACAGGTCGTTCAGTAAAAACTCGCATCTCTGAGCACCAGCGCTGTCTCAAGTCAGGTCTCGTTTCATCATAGGCCATCGCCGAACATCAACGCGATACTGGTCATAAGATCCTTTTTGATGAAACTTCCATCATCTGCAAATCCTCATTCTTCTTTAGCAGAAAGATTCGCGAAGTCATTGAGATTTGCAAACACCCTAATAATCTCAATCGGGACGAAGGCCTTCCCCTTTCTTCTATGTGGAAAGCGCTAATTCCTAAGCCCCGTCCTCTGCCACTGAACCGCGACGGCATTTGCTGAATCGCGACGGCGCTTGCATATAAATTCTCGCCCTTCTTTTTCCGATAGTCAGTCGAGTTTCGCCTCTGACGTGGTTCACACGTTGAGTTACCGTGCTCTTCTGTCCCTTCCCTTGCAAAGAGTTTCGCCTCTGGCGTGGTCAACACTTTGAGTTACCGTGCTCTTTTGCTTTTTTCCTCCTGATGAAGCCCCTTACGAGTAGGCGAAACGTTGAGTTCTTCGATGTCAATCATGACACGGTCCAATCCCGGAAGTCGTTTGTAACTTAATATCAAATTCTTGTTCCGATAAATTAAGTAACAAGTCTTTTGTTTGAGTTCGTAAGCCGCGACTGTTCTGATAATAAAGTTTTAGCTCCAAAGCGAGAGGTGAAAAAGTAACAACAAATATTAAATTACGATAAATAGATCCGTTGCCGGTTACATATTAGCCACTTCGGATTTAGAGGAGACACCTTTGGCGCGGGCTCCGTCATTCTTCCTAACATGAATTTTGCAATTTCTAATCCAGACGTATTTGTACGATTTTACTCTTGCAGCTTCCTTAATGCGTTTCAAAAGATGTTTGTTAAAGGACGTCAAATGTTCGTTGATGTAGACCTTAGGTGGTGGCCCGTTTAAGTCGGGGATGATTGCATCAGTTGAGATAGTTTCTTAGCCTTGGTCGCAGCCTATGAAAGAATCTTTCCTGAGTCGACAGACAAATTTTACGATAAAGTTTCTCGGGCGGCCTTTGACAGGCGACTGTGCGGCAACACGGTACACAGCATCAATATCAGTTCTTAGGATAGTACAACCAATGTGTTATCTAGATTTTTCAACAATAAAGGACATTTTTATCAAATGTTTCCGGGTCATTTACTATCTCCACATTATTCAAACTGGAGTATTGCTCAAACTCTTGTTAGCTTGTATTTAGTAAAAATGTGGTTTTTTGTATAAAGAATATAATGCAATCTTTAATTTGTGTCTTCCTTTGTTCTAAAAAGCAAAGCGGTAGCACGGTTTTACGAATATAATAAAACACGAAGAGGTATTTAAACGGCAAACAAAAAAGCGAACACATTTAATTGCTTGTTAAAAAAAACATCGATAACAAGAAGGAGCCATTCTTAAAAAGTGAAGAAGTCAAAAGATGTGTTGGAAAAGATGAACGTCCGTATTTATAAGGAAGAAGAGGCAAAGATACACAATATCAGCGAACTATAGGAAGTAATAAGAGATACAAGAAAAGCAAAGAATGTACGGTCAACTGTAACAAAGGGCAAATCCCTGAAGTTTCCAAAACAGAATATTGAAAATGCAAACGGTCTACTAGTTTACAAATTTGTATATAGATGCCCGAAGCTACGAAAGGGATAAGAAAACACGACTTGATGTGAATAAAGGAAAATTACAACAACAAAAAATATGCAAACGTAATAAGAAAGTTACAACATAACAGCAATATATAATAAAATTAATAGAAAAAGATTATTTAAACCTATGGAAGAACTAGAGCTAACGGTCAAACGCATGCTAAAAACAATAATAAAAGTCTATGAGAAAACCTATCTGGATTACAAGTATCGACGAAATATGTACCTACGGTAAAAATATTATTCGTACAAGTTTCAGAATTAGAAAAGAAATCTGAGAAATCGTGGCATAATATGTTACCAAATAAATACATCACAATAATGAAAACCCTTTACAATAATAATACAAAAAATAGAAAATAAACGACAACTAAAATCAATAATTTTAATTTTACAGAGTGGTGAAATACCCATTCAATAGCATGAATTATATGACACAGTAAAGAGGTTTCAGATATTATCTTAATACCAATAAGAATTAACGGATTAACACGCGGCCCTGTGTTGTCTCCAACGTTTTTTTTTTCAAATAATAGCAATGGATTAGCCATGGAATAGACAATCCACCATAAAATAGGTATGAATTTAAATATATTTTGGAAACTGCAACGTTTCGGATTTACATATCATTGATGGTTAATAAATCGAAGAAGAATACATCAGCAAAGTAAAACTAAACTGTGGTGTTAAACATGTGGGACTAAGGCTGATTGTAAGACAAACTAAAACGTTAATAAGCAGAAGAGACAAGAAAGGAAAATCTACATACAAAGGGAAGAAGTCGAAGGAGTTGATTAGTTCTGCTATTTGGAAGTTGTGGTAAACACACAGGGTGGAACTGAATACATCACTAAGAAAATCGTACAAGCTCAAATGAACTCTCCCATGCTACAGAAAATGTCAGGGGGAACAAAACCAAAACTAATTTAAAAAACATAAATCTCTCAGAACTATTGTAAAGGAAAAAAAGTTTTGCCGTTTGGAGGTTATACGCACCAATAGAAGGGCTTTCAAAAACAAAAGAGTTCCCAAATCTCAAGTGGTTGCTTCACCCCGAAAAACTACCCCTAACACACACTGCGATGACTTTTAGCAATTTTCCCAGAAACCATTGGTCACACAGAAAATTTTATACTTACTAAAAATGTTCGTTACAAAGTTCTCTACAAAAAAATGTATTGCCAATTTTTTGTCCAATGGATTTCGAGCAATAGAAGTTTCTCTTGTCATACCATTTTTGTCAAATAAATACAAAGGGACAGAAGGAAGTTCATGCTTGAAACAAGAGCGCAAATCTGCTGCAGAATAGATAGTGCATATTATTCGTTGGAAAAGTTCGATAGAATCGACTTGAATAATGTCATTGCCACCTGTAATTGCTCTGACTCAAAGCTAATAAAGTTCCTAATTTCCCGTGCATTCCGCTTGAATTAAATGGATTACAATGGTCACTAATTCTAAATACTGCAACCATAATTTTCCAGTTTTTCTAATTTCGCGTTTGTTGCTTCTGAAAATTTTAATCCAATTTTTGTAACGGTGTCGTCATTTACTAAGCTGTCAGAAGTTAAAGTATTATTTTTTTAATGTCAGTGAGCAAAGCTTGGATATAGTCTTTGTCTTCCTCTAAATCTTCAATTACATCAAATCATATCATGGAAATAGCTCAAACATTAAGACAATGAGCTCGAATCGCTCTTGCGTATGCATGGCCCGAAAGTATTTCGGGCTGACAATGCCATAATAAATCCGATTGATCCCAAGAACGACATTAACAGATGGAATCCTCCCAATCTGACAACGATATTCGTAAATTTTCCGTGCTCAGCGTTATTTTCTAGTACGATGTCCTTTGCTTTTATATACAATGGTTAGTCAAAGGTCATGACGCAGGTAGATTGCCCACTTTTTTTGCTTTCCTCTACTGCGTAGGTCAAAATGGTCAGTATAGTTCTTAACTGGGTCGAAGGATGATTTACAAAAGTTAGTGCGAGAACCCTTGACTTCACGTATAGCAGAGTTGAAGTAATTTTTGTCATAAATCCTTGCCATGTAGGAAAAGAGGGTTGATGCAAAAAATGTAAGGTCGGGTGAAATATTGTGACCAAAACCTCGCGTCACTAATCTAAGCTGAAAGCAAGCCCCAACTTTGATCGCTTGTTGCTCGAAATCCCTTGAAAAAAATAAAATTGGTAAGGGACACATTTTTATCGGAAATTTGATAGGGACTATTTTTGATAAGTATAACATTTTCTGCACAATCAACGGTTTCCGAAGAAAACGTTAAAAACCACAGCAGTGCGTGTTAGGGGTAGTTTTTGAAAGTTCTTCCATTGGTGTGTATAACCTCCAAACGGCAAAACTTTATAATTTCGTTTTTCTAATGTTGCTAATATGAATGGACTATTAGTCGGACAGAATTACTAATAAAATCCTATGGGAGAACACTCAGGAAGAAAAGATCGAATACCTATAAGATGCAAGAAACAGAAACGGAACCAACCCAATGTGCAGAGCACAAAAAAATACGTGAAAGAGAAATAGGGACGAGAGCCACATTCAAGGTCTTACCGGAAGAAAAGTGCAAGGAAAAGCAGCAGAGAGATCTAGAATAGGTTTGTAAATATTTAGAGGAGATGCAGAAAAGAAACAACAGACCTCAACTTGAGGCGCGAAAAGCTAGTTACTTTGTCTTCAAACTCAGTGAAGTGGGAGCTATAGATTGCAGAAAAAGAAAAATCTTTCAAGGGGCTTACCCGAAACTTTTCTCGCAAGAGAAAACCACATAGGGATCCTCGGCTGCCCTTTTTATCAAACAAACCTATATAAAAAATATTTACGATCTTAAACTCTCTCCGGGCATTTCAAGTACACTATTACTTATGTGCCAGAAATGCATTTCTCCGCAACTCGGATCTTCAAATTATTCAGACAATAAAAAGGTCCTAGCTTTTATTATTTGTCATTGCACTAATTTTCAAAAACTAGTGACCACAGTGTCTTCCATGGAGGTCAAATAATCTCGCTATGACGACTCTTGTTATATATTGACCTTACCTTGGAAAACCAAACCAGAAAAATAGCTCTGCTGCTCGAGATCGCCAAACCGATCAACATAGCAGAAACTTTCCTTCAGTAATAATGCGCTTTAGCTGTCCTTTTTTAATGCACTTCAGGAATTATCTTCTCCAAGTAATATCTTGCAATCGTTGCAGTTAATCGATAATTTTATTATGTTTTTGTAATGTTCGCCCTTGCATTCTGGTGTTCGCTCATTGAGCTCGCTTTGTTTTTGAATTTGCAGGAGAATTTACTCAAGTAAGTGCCTGCTTACTTGAGAAAATTACTGCTGCTGCGTAGAACCGGACACAATCGTCGAATTTATAATTCAAGTCTATATTATTTTGGTAATAAAAGCTGTTACTCAGGTAAACAAATAACACCTTCAATTGTTTGTTTTCTTAATTATTTTGGAAACCCAAATTTTTTACATCTAGTTTTAAAAACAGTGCAATAAGAAGTAATCTTTGATATGCCCCCTATTTTTACGGACAAAACTATCTTATTTTCAAACAATAGATAATACTTATATTCATTGGCAGCAAATTACCTATATAATTATTACCCAATAGGAGCCAATCAACAAAATTGTAACTGATTAAATTATTGGATTTGCTAATAACATACTTACATCTAACTTTCAAACAAAATTAATTCATACGGATTTAACTTGCACCAGTTGTATAATTTTCGTATTTCGTTCGAATTAATTCCAATCATGTTTAATGATATCTAATTTTAGGTGCTGCTTTGTAACATAAAAAGTATGTACATTGTTTTATTTAGGAAAAACTGCAGTTACCCTCCCACGAAGGCATGTCAATTATTGAAGTATTAAATGATATCATTACAAACTGCATCAAAAATACATACGGTAGACTTACTGCTAAAAGTCATGAAAACGTAGTAGTCTACAAACGAAATCTGGTAGTTAGTCCACGTAAACTATCAGACATATTTAAGACATACATAAAATAAAATTATTTATTATATAAAAGCTTTAATTAAAGTGGAGCACAAATTTTACGATGGCAAGCTTTATAGTTATTCTTTTGTTCTCCCTTTTTGTTTTCCGTTGTTTAAAGCAAAAACAAATCTCGTTGCTATAGTTACAATGCTAACGAAAATAAGTTTTGATGATTTTAGTACATAATAGAAATAAGTTTTTACATTTTCAAATTTCTTACAAATTAAAATATTGTCTTTTTCTTAATCTAAATTGTTTCTTTGCGCCACACACATACACGTTTTAGTAATTGCTCTGCTTTTCACTAACGTTTAATGTACTAATTATTTATAGAGTTCATCATTTCTTATTTGCTTTTTCCATTTCCTGCTGCCTGCTTTTCAAATTCCTTTTTCATGTCCTGCTGCCTACTTTTAAAAACTGCTATTTTGCAATGTATTGTTATTTTATTCCAGCTTTCTTTACCTTTTGCGATTCCTCACAAATTTCACTGACTAGCTTAATTGAAATCTGCGCTTCATTTACATGCACATAGCAAACCTTTTTGTATCTTTTACTTTCTATCAGTTCCGCTATTCATTTTGCACAAACCTATTGTTTAATTTTAGAAAGTCAACTTTTACCCCTGTGAAAAACAAGCTTTGCCCCTTGCGTTCCTTTTACTAAATTACTTTACTATTACCAAAGAATATAGATAGGGGAAGAAGGACAGCCTATGGGTTATTAGCGTATTATTTAAAAGCTCCTCAGTTCTTGCCTGGCCCTCAAGCAGCCGCCGCCAGTACTAATGAACTTGTTCACGGCTACGGCACAGTATATTTACACATTCAGTAGGGACACGAGCATATCTCCACTTTCCGCAGATTTTCAGTACGCATGCGTTGAAACTGGCGGTCCTTCGACGGATACCCGCAGGATGGCGCCCTCAGTACTCTCTGATTTTGACATAATTTTGAGATTTTGACGGTTAGTTACATAAATAATGAAAATGCAAAAGAGGTGTCGCTTATAGGTTGCATTTTGAAGACTTTTGTTTCGGAGTAACTTCTTCTAGGCGAAGACTATTAAAAGCAACCTGCAGTGCCTGCACCTTCTTTGGTACATTTTTAATACTGCATTTACAGATTTCCCATTAAAACCACAAGATAGAACAATTTCTTCTGAAACTGAAGTAATTTTGAAAAGATGAATATACAAAGAGCAGTATAATTTAAGAGCTTCTGGCAAAACATTTCGCAATCATGTTTTATTAGCTAACAAAATTTAAGCAATTAAGTCCATTTCGTTTCACTCAAAAAGGTAATATGTTGAGTTTTTCTGTAATTTTATATAGATTTTACAACGCAATTAGTGTGCCAAGAAGTGTCAGATTCTAAATTAAATTTGTAATTTTTGTTTTATGCAATGTAAACGTACATTTTTTATATTCTTATAGTAAATAGTGGTATTCACTACTCGTTTCGTGAAAAAACGGTACCTACATTCATATCTCAAAATATAGATGTTATGCGATATGTTTAGAAGTTCAGTATTCGAATAAAACGCGGCAGAGAACATTGCGCCATCTATGGCATTATTCACGAAGGCCCGCCATCACCGATATTTTGTTAGAAACTTGGTAAGAAAACATCAAAGGCGCCGACACCGTCGTGTCCCTACTGAATATGTAAATATACTGTGGCTACGGTCGGAGACGCATTTACAGATTCCTGTCGCATTTTTCCCAAGAACGCGTTTCAGCGTTGCCACATTGCAAGGAAGTTACAGAGTTATGATTTTAACAGCTATTTGTGTAAGAGCGAAATTGGCAATTTGATTTTGCGCTCAAAATATAGGTACACAAGATTTTATACAGAGTGGGGTCATTTTCGAGGTGCCCCCATTGGCATCTCGGAAACGTTAAGAGATACAACTTCGGTCAAATGGGGAAAAAGGTGCACATTTATGAGGCCAATTTATTGACGCTTCTATTTTTCCGAAAAAAACGCATAGCCTACTTGTTATAATCGAAAAACTGAAACTGGTCGATTTTTTCAACCATGCATAACTTTTTTATTATTTTATATAATTTTAATTTTCAAAAAAGAGCTTGTAGGGAATTGTAGGCTCTACAGAATAGGCCTACATTAATATTTTTCTGATTCGTAATTTTCGAGGTACAGCCCAAACTTACATTTTTTCAGAAACTTTTAAAATATTTCATAAAACACTTTTTAATCTAGCTTGCCTTGCCTGTGTAAGTTGTAAAAACAAATGAATAGTGTGCTCTGGTTGCTATGTAACAAAACAAAAGACAATTTGCAGTGAAAACTTTCTAATCATACTGCAATAAGAAATAATAAGCTACTAACTACTCAAAGTTTAATCATATGCTCAAAATTATAGTTCTTATTAGTGATTTTTATTTGATACTTTTTCCACAAATATTAAAGTTTGGCAAAAGTTTTATGTTTTATGAAAATAGGTTTTTCGGTCAGTTCTATCGTAAATAAGGCAATAGTCAATAGGTCGTTAGCTACTTTCGATTAATTCTTCATTAGCATCGTTCCTTACTGATGTGCTTTCCCGATAAGACGTGTCCCATTCCTTAGGCTAATTAACAGGACAGCTTATAAGAATTTCTTCTGGAAATTCACATTCAGTTGTGCTGAAGTTTGTCTTCAGTGTTGTCGTACTCTTTTGACGTTTCCTTTTCCGAAATTGATCACTCGAACGCTTAATCTTAATCATGGTTAATTCGTGCGTATATTTTGAATGTAAGCGAAATCGCAGAACCGACTACGATTTAAGCTTTTTTCGTTTTCCTATAGAAAAAGAAAGGCGCAATTTGTGGTTGATTAATTGTGGCAATCCACAGCTTTTCACGTTATCTGAAGAACAATTACGTGAAATAACTGTGTGTGCCATGCATTTTTCCGAAAAGCGGTTTAGGAATTCAAGAAAAAATAGGCTGAGTCATAATGCTGTTCCCTTAAATTACAAAACTGCCATGCAACCTGACCACGCAACATCGCCAGTGTCGCCCAAAGACCTCGCATTTAAAAAAGAGATCATGCCAAGGGTCTATGGTAAACCGACGTCTTGTTCGGGCTCTTTTCATTTGGATGAAAATCATATTGCTTCGCCTATGCAATTAGATGCAGATACCATACCGGATTCGTCTATGATACAGGTTAGTTCCTTTAAAAATGCCCGTTCTATATACAGTGTGGTGATAACGTCCCGCACAAAATTCATTATTTTCTTATTTAATGTTTTTTGGGAAAACCGCGAAACACGTCATTTTATTTTTTAAAAAGACTCAATTTTCCCCCTTATTTTGATAGATCTCCTCACCAGTTAACTGATGATGTAAAAAACTAGTGCCCCTCGTAGGTAACAATTGTTTTGAGAAAAATACACATGAAGTTCAAACAATTCAGAATTTATTTTTAATGAAAATAAGAGCTATGACAAAAACTACCTAATTTTGATTTTAAAACATTTACCACTGTTTCACAAATGTGTCAAAGTCAACAATTTAACGTTTCTAAGGAAACAGATGTGGTGCGTTATTTTAATTAAAAAAAATTCTGAATTTTTTTAACTTTATGTGTATTTTTCTCAAAAAATCTTTATGTGATGTACTAATTTTTTATATCACCATTTAACTGGCGAGATCTATCAACATAAGGGGGAAAAATGGGATTTCCATTTGAAAAAATTAATAATGACGTCATAGCGCAGAAACAAAAGCCTCCCTCCCCCTTCTATTTTTGAAAAATTAATTGTTTATTCTAATTGTCGTTACTATTTTGCTTCAAAGAATCAGAAAATAAAAAGATCGAATTTTTATGCCATACAAAATATGATTTTCAGGGACTCGAAAATTTCACCTAACCATGGTTTTACGAGAGCGCTCAAGCAGCCGTTTTTAGGAAATTAACTATACTGTTAAATGCAAAAGAAAATATGAACAATTTCCAGTATGGGAAAGTCTAGGGACGGTGCCATGTCCACTTTTTCAAGAATAAAATTGACGTGTCAGGGTTTTCCCAAAAAACATTAAATAACAAAATTATTAATTTTGTGTGGAACTTTATCACCACACTGTATAATAAAATTTTTAAATTTTCCATCGATAGTAGGTTAACACGATGTCCGATTATAGGGGCTTAAATCTTATAGTTTCCCCAAATTTGTTGCTCGATCTTCGTGTAGATACTAATTAAATAAGGTATAATTAGTTAAAATTTCTTTTAAAGTTTTATTAATTAAATCAAAACTAAATCCCAAGCAGTAAGTATACAGGGTGATCAATTTTCACTTCTTTAGGCGTTTTTATTCAATAACACAAAAAGAATAAAAGTTGGCAGTTTCATAAAATACAGAAAAATTATTGACGTTTTGAATTCTCTGATAAATTGTGTAGAAATATGTAGGCAAAACAATGAGCGTGTAAAGCATTTTTATGAAGCCTACAGCATGAAAATCTTTTCTGTTATTAGTACCTATGTTTTATTTTTAAAAACCATATTTCAACAGGCCATGTTAGAACTGCCAACACCTACCAAAACAAGAAAGCGCCGTAGTTCTGCTGTGCTACATCAAAACATTGCAAAACTGCGAAGACAAGTGGCGGCAAAAAATTCACAAATTTACCGTATGAAGAAGCAATGTGCACGAAAGGGGGCTAATTTAGATGCTTAAAACTAAAAACCGTTCGCGTCTTTGTAAATATGCAACTCTCTCACAAATCTAAACAACCTTGGACAGAAGCTGAAAAAGAATTGACCTTAAATATGTACCACAAATCTCAAGCCCTCTAGTTTTTTATAAGAGAAAAATTAAAATTTACTATGCCCTCCAAATCTACAATACCTAGTTCCATGGTTAAGGTTAAACCAACTTAATACAGGCACCAGTACCGAACTAATGAAAAAACTGGCTGTTAAAGTTAACAGCATGACCGATGATGAAAAACAGTGTGTCGTATTACTTGACGAAATGCATTTAAAGAAAGGTCTAGAATATAATCCACCCCAAGATATGATTGAAGGTTTCGAAGATTTAGGACATCTTGGACGGGAAAGCAAAATCGCTAGTCATGCACTAGTGTTTATGGCAAGAGGACTTATTCACAAATGGAAGATTCCTGTCAGCTTTTATGTTTCTTCAGGTACCATTAAACATGGAGAGCTATCTTCCCTCATTATCAAAACATGGAAGAGTTACAAAGAATAGGACTTAAAGTGCGTGCTGTTACTAGTGACCAAGCTGCTACAAATAGAGCTGCATTTTTAAATCTAGGAGTTACTGCAGAACAGCCGTATTCTTTTGTCTGCGACGCAAAAAATTTTGCAATATATGACGTACCCCACTTGATAAAAAGCGTACGGAATAATCTTCTATTAAAGGATTTTTACGTGGAGGGCAAGAAAGTTTCTTGGAAAGATATCGAAGAGGCATACAAAATAGATAGATCTTCTTGTACTGTTCGAGCAGCTGTAAAAATCACGGATGCCCACATCTACCCCAATACTTTCCAGCGAATGAGGGTTAAATTTGCAACGGAAGTGTTTTCCAACACCATGAGTGCTACGACAAGAACTGCTGTTGGAACGGGCGAGTTAAAAAGCACCAGCGCTCTGGATACTGCAGAATTCGTACAGAAAATCAACTATTTATTTGATTGCTTAAACAGTCAAATGGTGAAAGACCGTAACCCATATCCATGTGCTCTATTCGTCAACGTACCGCGTACTGAAAATAATTTGAAAGAGTATTTGCAGTGGGTTAAGACTTGGCAAACATATACATCTAATAACAAGGTGAACCAAGGTGTTTATTGTTTTAAGGGACTTATTTTAACCATGCAGTCAGTTATGGAGCTATGGGAAGACTTAAAACAAGAAGGGTATCGTTTCCTCCTGACCAGCAGACTAAACCAAGATTCTCTAGAAAATCTTTTCGCGGTCCTGAGGTATAGGGGAGGCAATTCTTCGAACCCCACAGTAAAATATTTCCGCCAAGCACTACAGTTCAACATGCTGGTTAAATTGCAGCATCCTACAGAGAGCTCCAACTGAGAAGTTGATGAAGATGCGTTGTCAACATGGCGAATGTTGAAGTGCCAGAAAAAGACGTCATGGGATATGTTGAGGACATGCCATATACAGTTGCTGAATAAATTGAATTAGCAGAAGATGGTGACCTCAGTTTACTCAGTGAGGTAATAGAAGTTTCAACACAACCAAATCAAGAAGCCACATTAGCATTTTGTGCGACGGTATATGTAGCTGCTTATGTCATTCATAAAACGCTTTTACGTTTTAATTGTGATCAGTGTCAAAATATGTGCAGCCGTGACTCTGTAGTGCATCATAATGAACAGTTTTTACAGCAAAAAGACTATGGTGCGGGCGACTGTGTTATTTACCTAAAAAAACCTTCAAGTATTTTAATAAAAATAGTTACAATGTTACTTGAACATTTTGAATATTATTTTAAAAATAGTAAGTAGTGTGTAAGTTTTAAGAAAACATTATTAGCATATAGTGTAAATAAAGTGAAAATTTTAGTACCAGGGTGGCTTAACGAGCAAGACACATGTTACTCTCATAAACTGTTTTTAATTAATCATTTAATTAAGTGCAAACTCCATAAAATGGCTATCGCAAGATTTAAGGACTACAAACCAGTCTGGTACACGCAACAAAAAAATACAACATTTAAGTAATGTTTAAAGCTTAAAAAATGTACGTTTATATGCTTACAGATATATTTGTGTACTTCCTATTCTTTGTAACTTTGTATATTATATTGTTTTATTGTTATGTAATATTTACACCTTGAAAATCTCATTTATTAAATAGATCATTGAAATTGGCGAGAGTAAGAAATGTATAACATCTTTATTTCAAAATACTTTAATTTAAACTGGCGTTAATGGATCTGACTCAAATTTCCTATAATCTGCCTTAAAAAAAAAGTAATTAAACCCGTAAAAGGTTGGGGCAAATTGGGTTCAATTCCTAACAATAGGTACCTAACTCTTTATTAACAAATTATTATTTATATCGCCCAAAAATTATGTCAAATGCAAGTAATAATAATTTATTTAAAAATAGCTATTTGGCATAATTTTTGAGCGACTTAAGTATAATAATAATAATAATAAATGTCGTTTATTGAGCAAAAATAAATAAAATTGTTATTTTACAATATACTTCAATTATGAATACACAAGTTGGTCAAAGGAGCGAAGTTCAAGCGTGATAATCGAATTAGCATACTGTTCTACCACTTAACCCCAAGGTAAATAAAGAAAACCGATAATTTGTTAAAAAAAAATATATTGTTGGGTATTGAACCCCAACCCTCGATTAGCTTGCAGCTCCTTAACCACATAAGTTCTTTTTGGTTTCTACTCTAATTTACGTTTAAAGTGCAGTAATTTAAACTAGAGTATAAATTATTAAATAATTGTGAGTTTTCTGTGAAAACCGCCCCGATTATTTTTTTTTTAATAACAGATTGTACAGAACTTGGGTCAGATCCCTAATCACCAAATAAAATTTTTGCATACATTTCTGAAAGATAATTTAATGTCGATAATAAATGTTCGAATAATATTGTCTTATTCTTTGCTGAGACTATACATAGAGAGATCGCCAACTTAAAAGTGTCTAAATAGAAAGTTTTTAATGCATCAGGTAAATGAGATATTCAAGGCGTACTGTTTAGTAGCCGTACTCTATACGTATCAACTTCACAAGACACAATATTATTTTTGATTTTATTTGCTTTTTAAAATAGATCACTGCAAACTATATTAATCGTCAACATTACTTGAACAATAATTTCCTATCGTATTAAAATTTTTAAATAAAATCCGTATATTGTTTATTAAAGTTTTTTTTTTTCATTATTTGTACATAGCTAATTCTATATTTATTATAGAATTTTGTGAGAATAAAGTGGGGACAACCCGTATTCCGTATAATCTTGTGCTCATCGGTGAAATTTTTGTTGAAATTATATTAGAAACCTCTTATGTAATTTTTATAGCTACCTAGCTACCTATTAAATGTTTAAAAGTGTTGCATGTGAAACTTATAAAACCTTTATTTTACTTGGTACGAGTTCATCCGATTGACAACAAATGTTTTAAATAATAACAAAACAAACCAAAGAATATACACCTACATTTAATATTTTTGTAACAAACTTAACTTAGATGTAAGCAGAATCAAACTACTTAAATATTCTGTGCCAGAATACAAGTTTATTTCGGTAGGTACAACCATTGTAAAACTATTGGAATTGTAGAGAGAAAGTTCTTGCAACACTGTTATAGCTCAAGAATGCTAATGACGCATTTACCTGCTGAATGCCACTGATAAAGTAATCACTTTGACGCTAGGAGCTTCCAGCGGCATTTTCGAACAAAAAATTATATATTAACCAAGTAAATAGTTATGCAACCCAAATCACAGCATATACTTTATAGCCCCTAAGGCTGTCCTTCTTCCCCTATCTATATTCTTTGCTCTTACTAACATCTCTTTACCAATGCATTCATTGTTTGAATGTTAAACTTATCATTGCAGACACATAAAACATCCCAACTCTGTGCTTACTGAATTGTTCATCATCCAGCACTGCTAGCAGAGTCGAGCCGTGGGCTTAACACCATTACAATATATATTTATTATCACTGTTTAAAGTATCTGCATTACCATTAGAGTCAACCTGTATTGTGGAGCATTCATTGACGAGTGTAGCGATCGCTGGCAGTCGAGATCACAATGGCTCTCAGAAGTCTGTGACTGATGGTTCGAATCCGGTCCTCGACAGTTGCCAGTTCCTGGAAACTCTTTACCGTAGTTTAGGTGAAGGTTAGTTTAAGGTGGCAGTAGTGTTGGTATGTACCACCCGGATACCATTTTTAAAATTGGAGTCGCTAATTCCGATGCTATAAGAAGCGGATCAATCATAATTGATTAAGGAATTTCTGCAATTATTTAAGTCAACCAGGATGCTCCATATTTTGGAAAGTCAACCCATATTTTAACCATACAGAACTGAGTAACTCTCATATTCTTTACCTTATCTATGATTATTATTACCACTTAGTAGTAACTGATTTCATCTCACCAAATTACCACTTCTTCTGATATCCCACGAGCGTTATCAGCAGTAGTTTACCCAACGCTTTGTGTACCCGAGGTTGTGGTCACGTTCAATGCGCTTCTCTTTTCAATAGCAATCGCGTAGCTTGTGAATTGGGTTATCATGGATGTATAATTTAATTCATTGTTTGCGAAAACGCCTTCGGTATTTTCCGTATTTACGCTGTATTTGATATTTTTCAAGAATAATCGCCGCTATCTGGGTCACTCCTTTGAATTACATAAATAGGATCTTTTTGTGATTTTGTGCATTCGATGAGACATCGACGCGTACCGGAATCCGCATTTCATTTTAGAGAAACAACTTTTTTGTGTACTATGTGATAGGGTGCCTTGATGTCAATTTGACGTATTTGTCCTTTCCAGGGTATAGACAGATCGTTGTCCCCTCTCATCTTAAGTACTTCAGAGTAAGGGGAAACAACGATCTGTCCGTACCCTAGAAAGAACAAATTCGCCAAATTGACATCAAGGCACTCTACTACGTGATACTCATTTTAATCGATTCTGGGCGCCTTTATTTAAATCAAGCCCGTTGAGCTTGTTCTTAAAATTATATTCTATTTTGTTTATTGAGTTGTTTGTAATACGTTATATAATGATGATTTGGAATCTGTAATTTTTGGTCGCTTTGAATTCAACGAAAATGGCGTTTTTAATGTAGCAGTTAATTTTATTTCCGAATGGGTTTGAATATAATGAATCGGATGTTATTTACATGTTACCACTATTTTTGAATTTACTTAGTTTACTCCTTGTAATTGAATGATTGCATATCTTGGCTGTGGTTAATTTCACTTAGTTTGTACTTTGAGCTAAAACGATCATGTTGTTCAAACTTATAGTAGGTAGTATTTTTGCGAAATTTTATTTATGATTGGTTAATGGTGTTTATTAAATATTGGTACAAAGCCGTATTTATCGTTAGATTGTGCACTTTATTTGGGAACCAGTAGCGTCTGCCACCAACAGTATTTCAAGTTTTTATTAAGAACGTCTTAAAAATGTATTCTTTTTAATATCGAATGGAAGACTGCAGCTGGATTGTGATCCATCCTAAGGTAAATAGTCAAAGTATTTATTATTTGCGACGTACAATAAACCACCACCATAACAGCTAAGTAGGGCCGTTTTGAACGATACAAATCTTCATGCAATACAAAATCAGTGCTAACAATTTCTGATATATCCTTAGAGCGGTTTAATTGGCTTTCTGAAAGGACAGTTGTGCTTTTTAAATGCTTAGTTAAGATCCACCACTATGCACAAGTGAACCATCTATCTGACTGGCTAACACGAGTAAAAAAATTCAAAGTGACGTATCACAGCCTTCTAGAATAATTATACAACAAACGGAGAAGATGTAGAAATGGGCATCATTAAATAAAAATAGCTGCTATCTACGTCGTTACACAAATGTTGTGGACATAGTATATGTGTATGACAACTATCACACACACTTTGATTTGTAATAATTGCTATTCTCAAAAAGAAAAGTTTCTTCTTCGGGGCACTTATAGCTTCCGAATAGAAAAAAATATAAAGACGCCATACATAAATGCAAGCAAATAACCTACACATTTATATATCATAGAATGTTTAGGCCCTGAACACACGGGGATTCCGTATCCGAGATTCGGTATGCGGGATATAGAATCTGAGTCTGTTCAGACACGGCGACTGGATCTCAGACGCGGGCCTTCAGTCACTTGCAGTGGCGTGCTGTTATGGACCTAGCATTGCTGTTCTTTGTTTCTGTCGAATTAGTCTAGAAGTGCTGTATTTAAAGTCAGGGCAGCCGAAATGGAGAGATAAGGAAAATCGGCCGCCGGCGACACATTCTGTATCTCGGATACCGATTTACCATTGGAGCATATGGAGCATATGAGTCCACGTGTATCAGGGCCTGGACACGCCTGCTTTTGCCAGCCAGAACATATGATATCATATCATAGGCGTAGCAGATTTTCTTCAACTTCTATTTAAATCGAATAAGCAAGGCGTTCCTTACTATACAACGATCATAGAGCGTACATTATTTGACAATGAAAAATGTATTGGCTTAGTAGAGCCAATCCCTGACTTTAAATACAGCACATTTAGACTAATTCGACAGAAACCAAGAACAGCAATGCTAGGTCCATAACAGCAGAGCACTGCAAGTGACTGAAGGCTCGCGTCTGAGATTCAGTCGCCGCGTATGAATAGACCCAGATTCTGTATCACGCATACCGCATCTCGGATACGGAATCCCTGTGTGTTCAGGGCCTTACAGATTAGACGTAATTATTGGATTGAAGCATTAAGCGGGAAGACATGTGCTATAGATAAGTCTGACAAAGTGATATTTCAACATAGACTTTAGGATTACTTACGTGACTACTTAAGCTTCCACAGGTAAGAATCGCCAGCATCATGTTAAATACGTGTTCACATAATACAAAGCAGGTAAAAATTATTACTACTCGATCTCCATCGACGTCAAAAATTACGTGGAGTAGTCGAAAGGAGTGAGTGACAGTAATACAAAATCGAAATCCTATGATCAATGAAAGTGGAAAATTGTACACCTCCTTGATATTTTCAGTAATTTCAAACAGTCTTTGGCATAGCTTTACAATCTGGTGAACGTTATCACTCTGAATTTCTACAAATTTTGTAAGTTGATTGTTATTTTCCAAAAAACTGTTCAGCATTTGATATCTACTTCGTAATAACATAAAAAGACTACAAAATAGTAGCTGTATCGTAAACCTGCATGTAGTAATTAGCGAGTTGGTAATTATAAAAGTCGCAATTCTCACATTAAAAGTAGTTGTAGAAAAAAAATAGCTAGCCGGTATTACGACAAGCATGAAGTAGAAAACTATAATCGCAATCAGTAACTCTCTAACAGAATTATTAATATTAGTATGCCAGGGTAATGCTTCGAAATATTTTTCCACTGTTACAAGTTTGTTCCATATTCGTGTAACAGATAAACCATATAATTCATTGCAGACGATTATTATAATATAAACTAGGATATGTATTACTGTTTCACCTGCTACGACATACTGATATAACCCGTGTTGATCAACAAGCACATGCATGTAATCACATGCAGCTGAGACGCATAAAATCGTGATCTGAATTATGTAAGAGACCAGCTTGTAAATGCTGGAAGGCCTTATGGGTATTAAGGTAAATTCTTGAGCACGTTCTTGCATGGTAAAAGATGCCAGTCCGCAACATACTGCCAATAAATATACAGGACATAGCTTAGCGTAGATTTCTGACATTATTTGTACTACTAAGTTGATAAAGTAATAATGAGCGTGTATGTTAATAGTACCAGTATATAACTGCTTCCAGTAATTCATTGAAATGCAAATAGCAGTTTTTACACCCTAAATGACTACGCCTATTATGATAAAGGATCGTGTGGGTTCTGAAGAATAACCAAGTAGAGCACTCGAAAACAGTATTTCTTTAACTCGTTTCCATTGTTAAATGTTTATCGAATCTATAAAAGATAATTGAATTACTAGTAAAGGGTGTTTCAAAAAGAGAGCAATTTTTAATTTTAAAATGAAACGCATGTTGCTGTTATTTTTATTGATTTTTAAAGTAGACATGTTCCGATTAATTATCGAATAAAATATCCTTCAAATGGCCCAGGACGCAGATGCTTGCTATTTTAATGAAATGATATATGACGCTTTCTTAGAGTTGCGGCTCTATCTCATTCATTACGCGTTGGATATTGGCATTGAGCTCAGGAATTGTTCGAGCGTTAGTCGCATAGACCTGAGATTTTAAAAACTCCCAAAGAAAGAAGTCTCACGGCTTCAAATCGCACGATGTCGGTGGCAACACCCCTCGACGTTTCAGAAGACAATCAAGTCCAAAAATAGTTTTCCCAATAAATCAATTATTTTACTCGCAGTGTGGCAGATTGTGCCGCCCTGCTGGAACCACATGTCTTTTAGGTCCATACGTTCCACTTGAGGCCACAAGTACTCCGTTATCACATGTACTGATGTTCGCAGGTTTTCAGCAACAGTCACAATCACAGTTGCAATGTTTTGTAGAGACCGGCCAGAACGACAATTTATAGGAGATTTACTGTCCATAATTGATCCAATTTTTGCCAATTTATTAATCAATCTTTCAAAAGTGGACAGATTTGTTGCACTTTCACGACTGAAAATTCCTAGAACTTTGCGAACAGTTTCAGCGTAACTTTTCCCTATTTGGTAATCGGTTTTCACGATGATACGGAGTTGTTCTTCATAGATGACAGATGTGAAATTTGTAGGGTTGCAACGTTTACAGGAAAAAAGCGAAATTTAAAAATTACGTTCTTTTTGAAACACCCGTTATATGTATTAATTTTATTGATTTCGTAAAAAAATTTTTCGGTCTTCGGCGAGCTTTGAAGTTAACTGGTTTTAAGTTAAAATGTGCGGTGTCGATTAACTAATTTATACACTGTGGTTTTTTAATCTCGTTACAACACATATTACGTCCAGCGTTTTTTCATAACTGTTTAACATTTTGATAACGTTTAAATAAACTTATTTAATTGTTGCCATTGCGGAAACCTTGAAATTAGTTTATTTGAAATGTTATAAAAATGCTAAACACCCATGAAAAACGCTGAACTTACTAGGTGTTGTAACGAGATAAAAACCCACAGTGTATATCGATTCTCCGGTAATTTCTCAGTTATCCTAATACGTATCTGTCTTAACCAGTATAAAAAAATATACCATCTCAGCATCAATAAATAGGATTTCTAAAAAAATGCCGAGCAACATTATTAGACTAGTTATCTGTCTATCTTATGAATCCAAAACATTCATTTTTTTTCAATACTGAGTGTTCCATTGCTACTCTATTGATAGAAACCTTATTTTTTAATAGGCTACTTGTAAACTAAAGAAGATGTTCTCTTGACTGCAACTAGATAGAGAAGGCCTTCATAAAAGTTTACATCTTCCAGAATTAGGATTGCAGTCAAATTAGCTGTCCGTTAGTAGTAAGGTTTAATATCTAAATATAATATATAATTGGATTTTTTCAGCTACAAAAAAAAATGTAACAGAAACCCAACTACAAGGCGAGATAAAAATCCAGTTTGAGACCTTTCCTGTTCTTCCATCCAAACCTTAATGCAAAAATTATCCATAAAAAAGATTCAATGGCTAACTTAAATTGAGCCTTAAATAATCTGTTGCACGGAATCAAAGTATGTAAAGCATTATCGCAATGAAATGAATTTCCATATATACGAAAGTTATAGTTAGTAGATTAATGCACTAGGAACAAGAACACCACAAAAAAGTGACCAGAAATTATAACGTCAAAAGTAGAGTGTCGTAACATAGTGTAAAAGATAAACAATTTTTAATGGTCAATTCTCAGACTGTTTTGCTAAAAATTTTAAAGGAATAACATTTACATTTCTTGATGCTATAGGCTATCTAGGAGTTTGGTATATTCTTGTATAAAATGTAAATTTGAAAATAGTAAATGGCCTCCCAAAGAGGATATATTAAAATACCGTATATCGATACCAATTGCGTTCTTTTGTAAAAGCCCAAATTTATATTTACCGTTACGCAGTAGCTCTCTTTAAAGTATTCGTAAAACGTCTTTTTGGTAGGTTTTGCTTTCAAATATATCATTGCTGTCTACTTGGACATAGACATAGCCAATCGTCGGTAATTAGAGCAAGTTGCCTATTTTGTTTCGGTACATTTGGTAAATTTTCCAAATGACACCTCATTCTTAATGGTGTAGCGCTTATTTTGGTGTGTTTTACCTGGCATTGTGAGATTTCTTCCTGATTCTGAAAACGCGATTAGCTGCACCATTACCTATCACCCTCCTTCACTTAGGATGAAGCGTTAAAAAGCGAACCCTCTTTTGTTCTGCGTGGTAGGCAAATTTTCCGTAGTCGCTCGCGTTTTTTACCTGTAGATATTTTTCGGTACTTTCAGTGCTTTCTTCTGTCATCAAAGCGTTACCTAGGGTAACCTCCTAAGATTTCTACACCTGTCTTGTGAACCTGGAAACTCCGTGTGCTTGGGGACGTATTTAAGGGCATGGCGTCGCTATTTCACCTAATCTCTTGGATAACACAAGGTCAGGCATCGCTGTTCTCCACCGATTAAACTCGCAAACTTTGCGTGTTTTCGCCAAACCAGCAGGGGCTTTCAATGCAGTGAAGTAACCTGCGCGAATAAAATAATTTTAAAATAACAAGATTGTAGCAATTTCTCATTGAGATTTGTTAATATTTTCAAGAAACAAGTTTCTAATAAATTCGTTTATGGTCAGCGATCTTTACAGACTGCTTCAGTTTAATACACTAATTAATTTTTGACTTCTCTGTTCTTGTAAATTTGGCTTCTAAGGTGTTGTATGCGACTTTATCGTTACGGCCATGGCGTTGAGCGGAAACATTTCTTTTGTTGGCGAAGGGATTATTTTATGTATCTCTAAGGCTCTTCGTTATCGCAAGGTTTGTATGAAAAGCGTTGCGTTGGTGAATCACGTTTAAGGACATACTTTTTTATAGCGTATAACCACACTCTTTTCATTAATATTATCTTTGGTTTCCTGTTTCATTCGAACAATTGCTTCAACTTTTTATTGGTTAATATAACCTACATACCATTTCACTTGGTGATTGTGTGTTGCCAGCATCATTTTCTTATTAATTGTTAATAAATTTCAACTTTTAACTTTTCTTGCTTTACCAAGTATATGTATTTGCTGTAACAGGTTGATTTGCATTTATCGAACAACGACTACAAGTTTTAACCAATAAAGAAAGAAAAAAACAATACTAAATACAACTCATGTAGGTATGGCCTCACTTCTCTATGCTCTTATAAATATAATAAAAACCATTTGCAACACAGTTAACTTTACAATTGGATAGAAAGTCATTTTCAGAATGTTTTGTCATACTAAAAGGGCATCCGCGGCTGCGGCTATTAAACACATACACATTCGCATTCGTTAGCCAATGACAGCAAAGGAATGTAAATAAGTTAATATTTTTAAATTAAAATTTCAGAAACCAAAATGTCTTAACATGGATTACGTAATATAGATAAATTCAATAAAGTCTGATAAAAAACATATCGCTAATTATAAAAACAGTGGTGAGAGCTGCTAGTTATGCAGGACAAGGACGATCAATACCAATGATAGAACTGAGATGTGTCAATAACAAGACATATGACAGATAATAAAGGGTTTTGGTGGTTAAGGTAGTGTAGTATACAGAATTGAAAGCAATAGCTTTAAATGGCTTTTAAACTTACCTGTAAAGGACGATACTTGTTGGTCTTACCAGAATTTCCGAGTCAGAACGCTATGAAAGGCAAAATTGATCAGCGGGTTATATACCAGGACGTTCATTTTACATAAAAATTGTTACAGGCAAAACCCCAGTTACGAGGTAGCAAGCCTGAAAGTTGCTCGAATTAGCTCAGTCCGAAGAACCTTAGACTGATAGAAGGGACGTTTGCGGTCGTCAAAATAATTGTGCTTTCTGAGATATGGGTCAACGCCACTCTATGTTTTTGCTGGTGATGGAATGGAGTAGTCCCGCAAAAAAAAATTATTTGGCAACGAAAAGTGTGAAGCACTGTGCAGAATTCCTGAAAAACCTCAACTTCAAGATTACGCGTAATTGCGCTCTTCTTTACAAATGAACTAACAGTAAATTTGAAAATTCTGTTAGTTATCTAACATTCATAAAAATATACATATTACCTGTCACAGCAGCAAGACTGAGAACCGAAACAACAGAGGATTTGGCCTGCTGATGCATGTCACATCACCCGATAAGGATACTGTCAATGTGGCCTAAGAGAACAATCATTGTGGTCATGATTTTATTTTAAATTAATAGTTTTAGAATAATCTAGTCTGAGTTTTAAAAAAGTGTCAGAACAAAATAAAAATTGCAATTGTAAAATTAGTTTGTAAGTGAACTGTATATGAATTGAATTTTGTGATGAATTAAAGCTGTGGAAAACACAAAAAGGTTTTTTATGGTTATCTATTAGTACTGTGCTAATAGAATTTGAATGTTGTCTGTTTGTGCCTTTTCGATTGCTAAAAGCCTGAGCCGGGTGTAAAAGGCAATAGTGACAAGCGGTCGAAAAACGCTTTTGTGAATTGAACTGAGCTATCGAAGTTGAAACGAGAACATTTGGTCCTTCTTCCACCGAATCGGTTCATTGGTAAACAGTGCTTATTTAATTTTGCGATATAAAGTTGATACATTGTATTAATTTGGAAAAATGAATCCAATGAAAGAAAGAGAACAGCGTATAAAGAACAACCCATTCGTTTAACCTACAATGAGCGTGGGAACCCTGCCAACGTTATTCCGTGATCTTCAAAGAAAACACCTGGAACGGAGCCACAACCAAAGAAGCCTGGGTCCGACGGAGCACCGTCTGTAAAGTCTTCGGTGACGGCATCCAGCATTCGCGAGAAGGAAGTGGAACTAAAGGCAAAGAAGAAGATTCAAGAACTGCGGCGGAAAGTGTCTGAAAAGCGTTTGAAGATGAACCTTTTCGAAATCGACATCGAAGTTCATCACTTCAACTGTAAGATGTTTCAGGACAAAGAAGAAACGAGCGAGCTTTCTGAAGCAGAAAAAAGTCAAGAAAGAGCAGGAAGTGACTGCTTGCTTTTAAAAGGGAATTAATCTTAAGAAATTAGAGGCCGAGTTCAAACTCATAGAAGCCAACCTGAAGAATGAAGAGGGTATCATCCAGGCGGAGTGCGAACTCGTGAAAGAAAAGATTATATTCGAAGAAATGCTGAACCTCGACGACAACATTTCTTGCAAGAAAACTGAAAAATGGATCGATCGTCAGTGTTAGTATCAGGATGTAGAGAGTAATGGGCAAGATGGTTCTGTTGGTGGTGAGTTCCAGAACGACAACCATGGCCCCATAACCAGCAACAATGGAAAAGATGCGGCAGGGAAGTCATACGGAAAACGTTTAAATGATTTCTTGTCGAAAGGACCTGGATTTTTGAAGTGGTTGGATCATGGCTTGATCAGGTGTCGGAGACATCAAAGAGATGTTTCACCAGGTTGTACTTCGCGAAGAAGACAGACTAGCACAGACGAATCCGTACCGTGGCACCAGAATAGGCATCGCTCCAATCGAGTATGAAATGACAGTTCTTTACTTTGGTTCGAAAGATAGCAACGCTGACGAGCACGCTGCTATTTTTCCAGAAGTGGTTGCTGCCATTAAGAAGTCTACGTACATGGACGACTTCCTTGGAAGTTCACAGACCGAAAATGACGGTGTAATGTTACGACAACAGGTAACAGATATCAACGCAAAGGGGAGATTTCCTGTCGTAAAGTGGAATAGCAGGTTTTGGCGTCTATACCGCCTAGTTTAAGAGCTCATGGAGATGTTAGCTTCCAGAATAAAGAGGAGTGGCCAATGGAAAGAACTCTTGGGCTTCTCTGGGATGCTGCGAATGAGGAGTTCATATTTGCATTAAACTTTAATCGAGTTCCGAAGAATATTGTAACTGGATCGGGGCGACCCACCAAGAGGGAAATGGCAAGTTTGATTATGTCAATTTTTGACCGTCTTGGTTTTTTGCAACTTTTCAAGATAACAGCACTGATGATCCTTCAAAAGACATGGCGCTGAAAAGTGAAATTGGATGAAGAAATTTCAAGATCAATTGCTGAGAAATGAGATGATTGGTTGTAGATACGTAGTACAATCGCTTGCCGATATAGGAGTACCCCGTTGCTACTTCAGTGATCTGGAACATGCCGACGTTGAGATGAATGTGTTCTGTGACGGAAGTGAAACCGCATTTATTTGCGGCCGTGGTCTACTTACGTTTCGATACGGTAGGGAGCACTCATCTAGCATTCATTGATGGTAAATGTCGCGTGGTCCCTCTAAAAGGTGCCAAAAATGGAACTTCAAGGGAGAATGACAGGAGCCAGACTTGCCGTGAGTGTGTACGAAGCTCTGCAAGATGCGATGGACATCAAGCGGTGCATATTCTGGACTGATAACGTCACCCTACTATGTTGGCTTAGGTCCGAAACCATACGTTGTAGTACATTTGTTGGAAACCGGGTAGGAGACATTTCAGAGTCAACAAAACATCTACCGAATGCTGAGTGGAGATGGGTTCCGTCAGTTTTGAATAGTGCAGACGATGCTACAAGAGCAAAGATAATTTCCTTCACTCCTCGGCACGATGGTTGAGTGGACCAGAATTCTTATAGTTCAGTCGTTGAAGGTAAAAATATGCTATTACCTCAGAGTTCTTTGAACCTCCATCGATTTTTATGAAAATTTGGAATTAAGCTCATATTACCCTTAACTTCAAATGTGACATATGTTCAACTTGCGCTTTTTGTTTTTAAGATGTGAAACTACCCCTTCGTGAAAAAAATTGAAAAAATGCAGGTTTAATCATTTTATGGATTCACAGATAACAAAAAAAGTATTCCGGAAAGTTGTTTAGAAATAAGAATAATGTCAGACTCTCAATTTTCAGGCAAATCGACCTACTTTGATTTTAATTTACCTTTTATCGTGGTCGCAGGCGGCACTCTATTATTTTTTTAAACATCTTAGTTCCTGAACCAGAAACAGTATCTTCTATAGCCATGATAAAAAGTATGTTGGTATAAAAAATTTTAAAAAAATGAAATTCAAAGTAGTCCGATTTCTCTGAAAATGTCCTTAATACCTTTTTTGTTATTTCTTCTAATAATAGTAGTCTACTCTTAACAATTTTTTAAAACTCAATTCTGAAAACACTCTGTATGTTAATTAATTTGATCAAAATTGTAGTTTGAGAACAAGCAGGAGTGATACTTAGAATATTAGCATCTAACTAAAAAAAATGCCATTTACACCGTATGTGAACTCAAGCCGCGGACACACTGTATATATGTATACATATACATTTATGTATGTATACACGATACATGCACATATGATCATCTATGAAGCTCCAAAATTATGTGTAATGGAAAAAATTTTATGCGAAAATATGCGATTGGATCTTTGCATATTCAAAAAGTAAAGGGTTGAAGGGCTTGGGAGAGGTGGTCCGCGCACTATAATGCAAACTTCTAACATTTATACCTCCGTTATTTTTTTCCTACAGAAATGAAAAAAAAACCAAAATGTTCGTTAAGAAAAAATCCACATTTTTGTACTATATCATTTTTTAAATTTTTTTCTTTAGTTTTAGTTATTTTCAAAATAAGGTATTTTTTTAAGCTTCGCCCTCGGGTCAGAAATTGTACCTCAGCAAAATAAAACATTTCGTTCCCTCATTTCATATTCTACTATTTCCACTAGGAAAGGACCTAATGAAAATGTGTGCATAGTGCGCCCTGCTACACAAACTCATTATGTAACTGCTTCCCATTTTTACAATTTATTAAGAGACAAATCGAATTACTTACATGCTGCACAACTGCACTTATTACATAGATTAAATTTAAAATATTAACCACCATCCGGCAATTTAATTTTCATTACAGCAATAAAATAATTCTAAACACAAGTAGACGGTACAAACGTTTATATATTTTTCCATGCGCTCTTTGCGACGCTCGCACCTTAAGAGATATGTAGTTTTCGTAATATGTTGAACGGTGCTTAATTGGTGGTATGGTCGTTATCATATTAAGTTGTATGCATAAGCGCATCATATATGCGACGAATAGGGCTCAACATAGTTCTGTACAGAGACGGAGACTAATAATTTTAACTTAAACAAAGGATATTGGCTTAAAATTGAGTAGGCTATTTATCAATACCATTAGCCAGGGTACAAATAGGGTAGACGGCACCGATAATGTAGTATCTCAGATTTAAAGGTAAAAGAGATAAACATTTGCATCCGCATGTTTTGGTAATTTACAAAAAGCTCTTACCCTGAAATTGCTTTGTTCGCATTTAACTTCGCAATCAAATTTAAACGTGTCAATCATGCATAGCTCAATGCTGTGCAAATAGGTATCAGTTTCGCTATCTGAATGCAGATGTTGTCACGAAACAGTCGCAACGTCTCGAAACCACTTGGGGTTTTAGCAATGGCGTACTTACTCAGTACACGATTGTTTTGCACTCACATAAGGTACGCATATTGTCATTTTGCTCACAAACGCAGTAAACTTGATTTATTTAAGTTTTTGCTTAAGTAGCAGGTGGCGAAATTCGGTTCGAGTTGCTGACCGACGTGTGTACTGGGTGCAGAAGTTCACCAAGAATACCGTTAAACCTTCGTTTGTCGTCTAATTAGCAATAAAAAGGCACAAACTGGGTATATATGCAAATATTAAAATAAACAATCCAGGCAAGAGATAACAAATTCCCATTTCAGGTGGTAATGTTAAAATGACTACTTTGTTTTCCTCAGCGACAATTGTTTTACTATTACCCTACCACTTGGTAGGAACTCATTCCTTCACGTCGGATTGCCTATTATTTCTGCTGCACTCGCATATGGTCAGTCACAGCCCATGCATTTTTTTGCAGTTGCAGTAGTGTAGCTGTTGAGTTACGTTTTTATAGATGTATGTATAGTTTAATTCGTGATTTGCCAAAGGTGCTGTGCTTATTTTCCGGATTTATGCTGTATTTTCTATATGCTAAAAAAAGTAAACGAGTAATCTGGCTAATATACTCTTGATTTGACGTTTTAGCGACGATTTCTATGGAATTTTAGCTTTATACCTTTCAGAGCTTATAACTATTCCTCCATAACATTCCCCGCCCCTATTTTAAATGCAGCCCACAACTCTGCTGACGCATTGGTGGACATGTGTGTAAATTCAAAGTTACATCAACATATAAACTTGTATATCCAGATTAGTGGAACTGATAAACCGTCATTATTAAACTTAATATTAATAAACTATAATCGTGTAGTAATAGACTGTACAAGTTTGATTGTCAAAACGAGGCCGTTTGACAATCAAACGAGTATCGTTAAGTGCCATAAGCAAACGTGTATTGTCAATATTTTATCTTCGCCACTAAATTCTAGCAATGTATTTTTTATATAAAAAGAGTGCGGTAATATCCATTACGTCACTCAGTGCGATAATGAAGCTCTTAACGATATTAAAATTAATTTGGTTAATAGTCTATAACAACACGGATGAAGATAAACATTTTAACTAGAAAAGCTCCATTATGTAAAAGCGATTACGTTTGTATGTACGCTGTTACCAAAATTCCAAAATCAAAAGCATCAAATTCGATACATTCAGATAGACCCACCTATTGGAACTAAGGAATTCCAACGCTACCAAGGTTTTTTATATGCTACACATCCTGGTAACATGGGACCCACGGCATTACATCACTTCCGAATGATGGTATTCTGTAGAGGCAAAGAGCATATAACGTGCAGAGGTTCAACCTTATGGTAATAATCGTAAGTTTGTAATATGGGTTGCATAAGCAAATATTTCGTGGAAAGTGCCAGTAATTCGTTGAGACAAGGAACTCTTCTACCTATCTTTGTTTATTTAATCTTTGCTAATGGTGTCTTAACTGCTTTTAGAGAAAATATTTATCATTGTTGCAACATAGTGGTTTGCTCCTATGCGACAATGACCTTGGAAATACAAGCTTTATTATCTGGATTACTTAAGTAATGGTTTCAAACATGACATATACTGGTTAATTTGGCGCTTAAGAATTAAAATGGTTAGTTCGGAAATGGTAAAAGCTACTTACTCTTTTTTAAACTGAAATTACTCCTTAGTAGTATGGCGGCTCCGAAACTGGAGCAAACCGCGAATTAAATCCGCGATTCCGCGAAATAATCCGCGATTCCGCGAATTAATTCCGCGGTTTGACCTAATTAATTTCGCGGTTTGCTCTAATTATTCTTCATATGTGCTACTGATTAATCACATATGAAGTTTGATATTTAATTTACATATTTGTTACTGATTAAATTACGCGGCGGCCATTTTTTAACTTGCTCCCGGAATTACGCAGCGGCCATTTCCAATTTTTGCGCTAATATTTGAATTTGAAATTTTTCAGATTTTTTCTAAGTTCCCATTTTTGAGTTTAAACTTCCCGGGTGTCGGCCATCTTTGTTTTCTGCGTACGCACTTCTCTCGGCTGTCAGTTTGAATTTGAAATTTTTCAGATTTTTTTTCTAAGTTCCATTTTTTTAATTTAAACTTCTGTGGTATCGGCCATCTTGGTTTTCTCGCATTTATTTAATTCAAAAAAGCTATTTGCGTCGGTCCCAAGTGGGATTTGAACCAGCGACCGCAGTATTACGAGTCTAAGGTGTAGCCAGCTGAGCTACCTAGAACAACGTACCTGAATGCTGTTAAAAATTCAACACTTGCGTGCGGTTTCGACGTCGCGCTCCCTTGTTTTAAACAAACTATTTTTTGAGAAATATAAATTATAATAACGGAATTCGACACCCTGTGGTGTTAAATAAGGGGTAGTAATTTTAAAAAACTGATTTTGCAACTGGTTTTTCCAGAATTAATTATTTTAACTTTATAATTTGAGTGAGGCGCATGAATGGATTACCGATATTTTCAGGTTTTATAAAATTTTAAAAATAAAAGGTATGGAAACACTGCGTACGTCACACAGCAGACAGGTTGGTTCTAGTAAAATTCAACGATGACGAATCACGACAAATAATAACAATAAAACGTCAGCTGAGGGGCAACTCCTTCGATAAATATATATCGAATCCGATTTAGAAATTTGTATATGGCTTAATTTACATAAAATATTGTATGAAATTGCAAATAGAAGGCCTTTAAACTAGATGTTTTTCTTAATTATGCAGAGTGCTCGTTTATACTGGGAGGCAGGTTGGCCGAATGGTTAAGGCGTCAGATTTAAGCTCTGATCTCGAGAGAGAATACGGGTTCGATTCCCGTACCTGCCATATTTTTTTATATATTTTTTATGAAAGTCTTGATTTTAAGTTAGTTTATTCATGACGGCTTTACCAGAACCAACGGCTGAGCTCCTTTTTCGACTAAAATGGACCAAGCGCGGAAGATGTTGGTTGTATCGCCGGAATTTGTCCAACGCCTTAAGTCTGGCGATAATGCGGAGAAAAATATATTATCTCAGCTTTATGACGAAATGCAAAAAGTTTTAAAGTCCAAATTAACTTATCACGATAAATGGAAGCAATACAACCAAGTGTTACAAAGATTCCTTCATTTCACAAACCAGGCACGGCAGCCAATCAAAATACCTACTGAAACAAGCAGTAACAGCCTATCAAATGCCGTTATTTTATCTACACTTCCCAAAACTTTTAAGAAAAAAGCTGAAGTTTTCCTACGCATTTTGAGTGCCTCAAACGATGTGAGCTGGGATCACAAGGGGACCGTTACTATAAAGGGTGAAATTTTACCGGCGTCTAACATCGTCGATTTAGTTCACGACACTCTGAGGTCTCGAAAAGCTATTAATCCACCCGGACGCCTACAGTTTGCTGATTACATCAAAGACCTTAACGTTGCTCATGTGCTGCTGCCTAAACCTAAGCAGCAAAAGAAGCCAGCCCCGACTGTTACTACAGGAAAAACCGAAATGGAAACTGATAACTGCGAGTCCGATTTAGAATATAAATTAAAAACGCCAGCTACTCATTCAAGTCCACATCAAAAAGGTTCAGTCAGAAGAACGCCGATAAGAAAACGCCTCCAAAAAAGGGCCGTTAGAAAAACGACTGTAAGGCAGATGTCATCAACATCAAAAACGAAGGGAATTCTAGATTGGGAGCATCTTAAACTTTAAATTGCCACTATGAAATTTGTTCTACGATCCCTTGTAAACGAATTCTGATTTTATTACTTCCAGCCTTTTTAATTTGAAATGTTGTACACCTCAAACTACAGTTTTGTAAATTGCTAGAAGATTTTTAGAAAATAAAACATTCAGCTGTACATTTATTTTTATATTATTAAGTATTATACGAAATAAGAACAATATATTTGTTTATTACAAGGTTTTTGTGTTTTTATGTCTACTCTGCTTTTGTTTTTTCACGAATCTGCAATAATTACAAAATCTAAAGTTAAAATATTAGTATTTGAAGTTATTTTACAGTAACAAAGTGTAAAATTTCAAAAAATCAATTTACGATATCATAATGGTGTGATATAATTTAAAAAATTGGGATTTCTTTTAATTTTGAGAGATACATTTTATAAAAAGTGTAAAACATTTGCAAAATTATGTTTAGAAATAACTCTAAAACGGTTTTTACATCATTTTCGTTTTACAAAACGATTTATAAAACGAATTGTGATAATTTTTGAAGTGAAATAATGTGGGATGGCGTATTTTTTATTGCTTATTGAATAAAAATTTAGTTTTTTGTATAATTTCAAGTGACATGATGTCAGTTTTTGTAAAATTTTAAGTGAAATGATGGTGTCAGAAAATTTTTCAACGAAATTGCGCGTTTTTATTCAAAATTATATTAATTTGTGGTCAACATACATGTATTTCCATCAAGAGTACAAGAATTTTTGAATTTTGTTTATCGAAACGATTGTGGTAGAAGATTTTTTCAGCGAAATTGCAATTTCTTTTAATTTTGAGCGATGCATTTTATAAAAAAGTGTAAAACATTTGCAAAATTATGCATATTTTATGTAACATGATGTCGATTTTTGCAAAAATTTATGTGAGATGCTGTGCAATTGCGTGATTTTTGTTCAATTTTCGTCGTGTGTTGAGTAAAAATGTTGTTTTTTGTATAATTTCAAGTGACATGTCAGTTTTTGTATAATTTATATGACATGATGTCGATTTTTGTAAAAATTTATGTGACATGATGTGTAATTGCGCGATTTTTGTTAAATTTTCGTCGTGTGTTGAGTAAAAATGTCGTTTTTTGTATAATTTCAAGTGACATGATGTCAGTTTTTGTATAATTTATTTGACATGATGTGGATTTTTGTAAAAATTTATGTGACATGATGTGTAATTGCGTGATTTTGGTTCAATTTTCGTCGTGTGTTGAGTAAAAATGTCGTTTTTTGTATAATTTCAAGTGACATGATGTCAGTTTTTGTAAAATTTTAAGTAAAATGATGGTGTCAGAAAATTTTTTTTCAACGAAATTGCGCGTTTTTATTCAAAATTATGTTAATTTGTGGTCAACATACAGATATTTCCATCAAAAGTACAAGAACTTCGTAATAAAAATGAACAACGAGCATACTTAGCTGAAATTTTGCTTCTTGAAATGATAGTAGCAGAATATTTTTCAATGAAATTGCTGTTTTTTATTCAAATCTTACTAAAATTGCAACAAGTTAGAGAAAAAAGTGTAAAACATTTGCAAAATTATGCTTAGAAATAACTCTACAACTGTTTTTACATCATTTTCGTTATTATAAAAAGCGCTTTGCAAAACGAATTGCGATAATTTTAAGTGAAATGATGTGTGTTGGCGTAGTTTTTATCGCTTATTGAATAAAAATGTCGTTTTTTGTATAATTTAACGTGACATGATGTCAGTTTCTTGTAAAATTTTAAGTGAAATGATGGTGTCAGAAAGTTTTTCAACGAAATTGTCTCTGTTTATTCAAATTTATGTTAATTTGTGGTCAATTGCGTTTTTAATTTCGTCCGTTTGCATTTATACTGGAATTTTTAAAACTAAAATACACTTTTGATCGATATAATGACACAATTTCAGACGCTTACTTATAAAATAAAAACCAAACATGTCAATCTCGGTGTTACAAATTAAAAAGACCGTCGTGCCGTCAAACCTGTACCGATTTGTTGGAAAACAAGATGCAGTTTTTATACTTTTATAAAATT
Source organism: Agriotes lineatus (assembly GCA_940337035.1). Lineage (NCBI taxonomy): Eukaryota > Metazoa > Arthropoda > Insecta > Coleoptera > Elateridae > Agriotes > Agriotes lineatus. The sequence continues at coordinate 160,934 of CALNHX010001665.1, forward strand.
TGGTAGTACGAAATAGAAGAAATTATAACGATGCGTCCAACCGGTGGATTCCGACAGTTGCCCCTTACAACAAAAATGAATACCGACGACGGATTTTTATATAAGTTTGTTGCGTAATAGTTCCATGAATTATTATCCTCCGGTTTTTAAAACTGGAGAAGCATTACGTCATACAAAATTTGTAAGATATACCTATGGGGTTGAATCTTGGATATACCTGCATTCTCCGTGACGAATTGCGGTACAGTACAATCTTTCACTGACGGATTGTAATACCGGGACAAATGATAAAAATATAACAGCAATGAGATAGCATGAATAAGTAAATACAACGCTTGAGTAAGAAAGAGATAGCCATTCAAAAAATTATATTAGTAAGCATGTTTAGTTGACAAATGACATAATTAAGATTAAGAGTCAAGCCTTCTCAAATATTTGCTGCTATGTTTATCTCTTTCTTACTCTAGCAATACGTGTTATCTTCTTGTTCATGTTATGTTATTGCTGGTATATATAAGCCGTGACAAACAAAGTAAAATCGTCTCCAAGGATGTTTAAACGAGCAAAGCGCTGCTAGTCACAAACACATGTCTCAACCTGGTTTAAAAAAGGGAACTTAGAAAAAATCTGAAAAATTTCAAATTCAAATATTAGCGCGTAAATTGAAAATGACCGCCGCGTAATTTAATCAGAAGCTAATGCGTAATTTATTCAGTATCACGGTACTACGAGTAAAAAAGAAAAAGTTATAGAAACCAATGAAAATTGTGTGAGATAGCATACGTTCTGTTGGGACAAATTATAAAAATAACAGCTTTCAAATTGCGACGGTGGAGCGGAAATTTCTAGCTATATAGTAGGTAGGGACAATGGAAATATCGATAATCCATTCATGCGCCTCACTCAAATTATAAAGTTAAAATAATTAATTCTGGCACAACCAGTTGCTAAATCAGTTTTTTAAAATTACTACCCTTCATTTAACACCACAGGGTGTGCAATTCCGTTATTATCATTTATATTTCTCAAAAAATAGTTTGTTTAAAACAAGGGAGCGCGACGTCGAAACCGCACGCAAGTGTTGAAGTTTTAATAGCATTCAGGTACGTTGTTCTGGGTAGCTCAGCCGGCGACGCCTTAGACTCGTAATATTGCGGTCGCTGGTTCAAATCCCACTTGGAACAGAGGCAAATAACTTTTATAAATTAAATAAATGCCAGAAAACCAAGATGGCCGACACCCAGGGAAGATTAAATTCAAAAAATGGAACTTAGAAAAAAAAATCTGAAAAATTTCAAATTCAATCTGACAGCCGAGAGAAGTGCGCACGCAGAAAACAAAGATGGCCGACACCCGGGAAGTTTAAATTCAAAAATGGGAACATAGCACATATGAAGAATGATTATAGCAAACCGCGAAATTAATTAGGTCAAACCGCGGAATTAATTCGCGGTATCGCGGATTAATTCGCGGAATCGCGGATTTAATTCGCGGTTTGCTCCAGTTTCGGTGCCGCCATACTACTCTCCTTTAAGAAATTTTAGCTCTAGTCAAATATATCAAATGTCGGCGTTAACATCGGCATTTAGAATGACAATAAAATAAAATTTTGCAGATTTTTAATGCTTCCTCTACAGGGTGTTTGTTAAGTTGACTCTTTCCGTTTACCAGTAAATAAAGCTAAATAAAGTAAGCATTTTTTAAAAACCGCGCTCCAAATGCCAATGCAAATTTCTACCAAATGACATTAAAACAGTAATTCGGAAATCGGGCGTCGGTTCTTCTCTAACACAATGAAACTCCTCTTAAGCCCGGATAATGAGAAATATTACAGACAACGGCCATACCACATTGAAAGCACCGGTTTTCGTCCGATCACCGAAGTTAAGCAATATCGGGCATGGTCAGTACTTGGATGGGTGACCGCTTGGAAACACCGCGTGCCGTTGCTTTTTTTGTGATCTTTCGCTTCTCCGAGATTAATTTTTAATACCGACGAGGAACTTTTCACGCTAAAACTCACTTTTTGGGCCAATGTTCTGTACGCATACATATATGAATTTAGTTTTTTAGATGCCGGAGTCAGCCCTCGCTTACTTTTAGTTTTGCATTATAATTTCAACCTTCTTTAATGTTATGTTCGCATGATGATTGGTCACGTACATCTTCTTAATGGCGTCGAGTATCGAGAGATCAAGATAAATTTCAGATCAAGTTGGCCGATATTACATCAGGTTTCTTGTGGAGCAAACTAGATGTCAAGTTTATTTCATCGCTTCACATATCGTTATGGAGTTTGTTATTATGTATATTAGTTTCGGTTTGTTAACTATGTAATTATTAACAATCGTATATTTGTATGAAAAGATTTAAAAAACAAACGATCCATATGAAAAAAAGGTTTTTTCTATCTAAAACGTAAGAAAAGATTTAAAAAACAAAAGAGCCATATGAAAAAAGAGTTTTTAAAACTAAAACGTAAGAAAAGATTTAAATAACGAAAGATCCATATGAAAAGAGTTTTTTAAGTTAAAACCTAGGAAAAGGTTTAACAACCAAAGAATCCATATGAAAAAAGGGGTTTTTTATAATTAAAACGTAAGAAAAGATTTAAGATACAAAAGATCCATATGAAAAACAGTTTTTTTGTAACTAAAACGTAGGAAAAGATTTAAAAAACAAAAGATCCATATGAAGAAAGAGTTTTTTAAACTAAAACGTGAGAAAATATTTAAAAAACAAAGAATCTATATGAAAAAGATTTTTTACAGGGAAACGTAAGAAAAGATTTAAAAAATAAAATTTACAAGTGGAAAAAAGTTCTTTAACAGGAAAACGTCAAGAAAGATTTAAAAAGCAGAAGATCCACATAAAAAAATATTTTTAAAACATTATAATTATTCACATGAAAAGAGGTTTTTTAACAGCAAAACGTCAAAAAATATTTAAAAAGCAAAAGAACCATATGAAAGAAGAGGTTTTTTTATAGAAAAGCGTAATAAAAGATTTAAAACACAAATTATGTAGACGAAAAAAAGAGAAAATAGAAAAAGGTTTCAAAGTCAGGGATTCTAGTTTAAAAAGGATTAATTATATTTCCGCAGAAAACAATAAACAGCCGTACGGGTGACAAAAAGTCGCGTTAGCAACCAACAAACTAAGAAGTAGTAGCTGCTCCCTCCTATGAGTTTAAAACCAAATCTAAAAATATGGAGAGCGCCCAAGGTCCGACAACTGCATGAATTTCAAACGGCCGGATGTTATGTACAAGATAAAATACGAAACTCGTCGGCTACAGAGAGAGAGAGAGAGAGAGAGAGAGAGGGAGAGAGAGAGAGGGGGAGAGAGAGAGAGGGAGTGAGGGAGAAGAGAGAGACCAAGCTCGAGCGGTTTTGTTCGAGTAGCAAGGCGTAGCTGATGTACGCGGCTCCGGGGCACGAAAAAGGAAAACGAGATTGATTTGCATGCGCAAACAACAGAGAAAGAAATACTTCAACGAGCGTTAGGCGGGTAGGTAGCTAGTTCGAAGCTGGTTTGGGGCAAGTTTTTAAAAAATTATTCAAGGTGCGTATGCACATACCTAAACCGTGCCATCTCGAAAATTGAAATTGGGCGTCGTAGGAGCTTTCCCTTTCACAAATTCGATAGAATGGGCAACGTCCACTTCAAACAATTTTAAATATCGAGCGGTCCAACTTCAAGATGCGAGCGCAGGCAAAACAAACGGCGCCGTATATTATACCAAAGAGCATATATTTCTGAATTATTGTAATTCCTATCTCCTATCTATCTGATGTCATTCCTGATAACCGTAGGAAATATCTGGAAACATCTAAATTAAATAACACGAATTAGGATCTTGTTAAATATAACTCGGTACACTATCCTTAATTGGCAATAACATATTTCCCAGGCGAGAAGAATAGAAATTAATAAAATTTTCTTCGAAACGAATTTCTGTCATTTCAATAAAAGTAGCAAGTTTGAGCTACAATGTTAGCGGAGGAAAACGAAATTATATAACACCGTTTTAAATATGATTTAAATTTGGCAACACCGCTAATCGATTTAGTCGAAGCAATTTTTAGAATGGTTTGTTTCTGGAATACCTTGAGAGGATTTAACTGGTTACCTAGCATAAAACTGCGATCCTGATGGACGAGTGATTTCGCGGTATACTCAGGTAAACCTCGGGGCCGAAGTTCTTCATGTTATATGTTCTTTGATTTATGGCTGGGTTTTAATATAAGAAATTTGACGATTATTTAAATCTTTCCCGTATTCTTTAATTTAAACCCCCATAATCGCTGCCTATCTTGGCTATGTTTAATTGTATTTGATATGTTCTTCGATTCCAAACGCTAACGTTGTTCATATTAATATTAAGGTTTTTGTGGATTTGTATTTATGATTGCTATTGGTTTTTTAAAGCACCGGTACTTTTCCTTAATTATGGTGCACGCTATTTTATAATCAGTAGAGTCTGTCACCAACAGTGCTTCAGATTCTTTTTTGGTTCTTGGCGCCCTGAAATGTCATTCTCTTTACCATAGCATCTAAAGCTGCAGCTGGGTCGTGATCCACCCCACTCTTGATCAGCGCCCTATCATAAACCAGTACATTATCGACTAAGTAAGGTTTAACAGTTTTTAACGTTTCACGTTTCAATTATTACCGAATAGCGCTATGCGAGCGATATTAAGATGCAGTAAGTACACACCCATCAAAGTAATGTTAAAAACCTTGCGTTTGAAATAAACTAACTTCATAATAAACATGAATGCGATGATCTTTATTTAGAAAATTATTAATAAAGAATTGCCTAGTTACTTGTTAAATTTCCTTAAAAAAATAACGATGTTCATGCTTACAACAGGAGCAATAATAATAGTTTACGTTCCAATAACGATTTTCAATCAATATTTAATTAAGGAATTCAAATTTTCAACTCTTTACAAAAAGAAGTCAAAGAAGCAACGAGTGTAAACAATTTCAAAATTAGATATAAAAAATGTGATCAAGGCAACAAGTAAATGTACCCGAATAAAAAGTTTGGTTTGCGTGTAATATTTATATTTGTAACACAGCGTCATAGCCAAGACGCACCCTTGCGTCCCCGCTAAAACACAAATCCAAAAGGTGTTTTTACGTTATTTTGAAAGTTTTACTTAGTTGTATTCCGATAGCTACTTTATTAAATTATTGTGTATTTTATTACTCTGAACTCTTATTACGGAGGGCATAAATCTCCGAGAATAAATATTTCTGTGTGAACCTCATCTACCCACTCAACAGTGGTGCTCCAACTAGAGGCCGGAGATTCAAACCATCCGAGAACAAGATCTTAGATAAGGCAGTTACGTGAAGAAGCAGCAATGGATACCAATCTGGAAAGAACTGCAAAGCAGGTTCCGAATATGTTAATATCATTAGAACAAATGCAAATATTGATCGCGGCAATGCAAAGCAAGACAGTGACTCCAGAATCCGGGTCGTTTTCGAAGTGCAGTGCGCGATTTAACGGACAAACAGACATTCACGCGTTTCTAGACAATGTGATAGTTTTCAAGGATTGTGGGAAAGTGTAGTAAATGCGATTCGTGGCCTAACAATGTTATTTATTGAAGACACCGCGGCAACTTGGTGGCAAGGGGTCAAATCTAACGTGCACACCTGGCAAGCGGCTGTCAACGCCCTGAAAACAACATACGACCCGACAAACCTACATATCAGATCCTAAGAGGAATCTTCGCGTCAGAGCAAGGCGACGGGATACCCACAGAGCTCTTCATCTGCGATAAAAGAGCTCTCCTTGCCAAACTTCTTGCGAACAGGCATGTTACCGAAGATTTCTAGTTAGATATGATGTACGGTCTCCTACACCGAAAGATTCGAAAGAAAATCCCGATAACCGGTTTCCGTACGTTCCAAGAGCTCTTGAATGAGCTGAGGAAGAGTAAAGAGGTAGAACCTCAGCAACAACAACAAAGGAAGAAACCCGAGAGGCCTCGATGTGAATACTGCCGCTACCCAAACCACACCTGGAAGGAATGTAACAAACGGAAACACGCAGAAAACACGGGCAGTGCCAAGAAACTTCCGGAGCCAGCTGCGAAACCACCAATTGCCAGTTTCGGATGTGGAGCACCTGGGATAATACGAAGCCAGTGTCCTACTTGCAAACCAGCACAAGTTGCATCCGCAACATTAAGTTTTTTTCTCGCGGATCAGATGGTCAGCCCCGAACTTCATGGCCGAGCGCGCTCCATAGTTCAGATAGGCATCGGAGCTGTAACAGGCCACGCTTACATTGAGCAGAGTGTAGCGGGACACACCCTGTATAATACGCTGCGAAAAGAAGGACATACGTTCCGTAAGCACTTTGTCAACCTTGTCCTAGCCGATGGGGAAAACCGACCGCAGGAGGTCCTTACAGCAACGGTTTCTGTGACGTTAAACGGGAGAAGCATCGAGACGAGCTTTTTGATCCTCCCAAAGGCCACAAACCGAACGCTCCTAGGCGTCTACTTCATTGAGGATGCCAGACTACTACTGAATCTGCCCAAGAAGGTGTGGAGTTTCGTGGATCAGCCCGAGCTCGTCTTCCCTTTTGAACCAGAGCGATGGCAGGGTGATTATAAGTTGAAAGCCGCACCCCAAAGCAGCACTTACGCGAACGTAGCGGAAGGATCAAATAGTGCAGATCCCCGATGGGAAGCCATCCGAGTCCGACAGCAAATGGAAGCTTCCTCGGACACGCAAGCTGCAATAAGCCTAGATAAAGATGAGAACATGGAAATCGAAGACCCTCCTTCGCAATACGACCCAGTCGCAATCGATGCCATCTTCGCGGATGCGATATCCGACATGTACCCAGCATTCCCAGAGTCAGACGAGCTGCCGATTCACCTGTTCCCACACTCGCCCCGGAGAATCCCTGCAGTGAACATCGCCTTGGTGAGCCCGGAACCTCTCGAGCTCACGCCCACCGAAGGGGAAGCTCTGACCCCGGCGCAACGCCAACAAGTAAACAGCCTGCTCGAAGCCCATAGAAGCCGCTTCAATCTAGAGGGAGAACCCACTCCCTGTAGCAAGCATCGCATAGAGACCGGTACGCACCCTCCTATTGCCGTTCACCCGTACCGGATACCTCCCCACTAGTAGGGCATCCTAAAGAAGAAAGTCAAAGAGATGCTATCCGTAGGGGTGATTCAAGAATATAATTCCCCTGGGCCCCGGTGGCGATGGTTCCAAAACCAGATCGGCCAACACGGATTTGTGTAGACTACCGCAGACTGAACCAGATCACCACTGTGGACTCCTATCCGCTACCTAGGATGGATGACCTTCTGCACCCGACACAGGCCAACGTCATCTCTACTGTGGACCTGAGGGCGGGATACTGGCAAATATCGGTCCGTCCCGAGGACCGAGACAAGACGACCTTTGTTACTCCATTGGGATTGTATCGCTTCAACCGGATGCCATTTGGAATGAGGAAAGCAAGCTACCTTCCAGCGAACAATAGACCGTTTCCGGGCAAAGATGCCGGAAGTAACCATCCTCGCCTACTTCGACGACATTTTGATATTGTCTGGCGATGGGGAACAGCATATCCAGGAGGCTGTCATCAAACAACTAGAACATCCTAAACTACATGTCCGACGAAAGAAGTGCAAGTTCGGGTGCTCTCAAACCAAGTATCTGGGACATTTTATAAGCTCAAAGGGATTACGAGTCGACCCAAAGAAGACAGCCGCCATCTTGAAGTTTGAGACGCCGCGTACCCTCGAGCAGCTACGGTCCTTCCTCCAGACGGCGTCGTGGTACCGCCGCTCTATTCGCAACTTCACCGCTGTCCAACCTCCTAAAAAACACACAAGCATGGACATGGGGACCTACACAAGGAGCCGCCTTTGAGGAGCTAAAACGTCTCCTCACCACCGCTCCGGTCCTCAGACAAGCCGACCCCAATCGTCCTTTTACGCTAAATTTTATTATTAAAATTGTCGAGTACATTGCATTAATTTTAGGGACCCGCAACTAGTAACTTTTACAAATAAAATAGCAAGCCCAACCTGGCGCTATTATAGCCACAGCAATAGATTATTAAACACAGTGCAAATACCTTACAGTTAGTCTCAGGAATCTTCCCGCTGACATAATGTGTGTATGGAGCAATCGCTCAAATAATTCAAAACTATATTTGCAATGTTGTTCTTGTTAGTAGAAGAGAATATTTTAAATCATTTCCGTGAGTACTCCATATGCACATGACGTCAGCGGGAAGGATCGATGCGACAAACTGTATACAAACTTTTTAAATAGTTCTTCTGCTTTTTCTTCTTCCAAATTATCTTTTCCATATAGTCAACCTAGCACAGACGACTTGTGTGATCTGGTACTATTAACAAACTAGGTCTACAAGATTTAAATTTCAGTACTTCACATACGAACGTAGCAGTTTGAACCAGGGGGTTCACTTAGCCTTTGAATTTGAAGGTTTCTTGTAATAGGTAATACATAATTCTTTCGCCATCAGTTGTGTTGTCTTAGATATTACCGTTTTGTCGTCGATAAAAATATTTTACTATTTCTTTAGGTCAGTTTGACCTGTTCCGTCAATATAATGATATGATGACTAGTTTTATAACTCGTTTTGCAATGTATGTGATATTAGAGTGTTCTTATCTGGCCTTGCCGAAGGATATCTTTGTTTCTTAGTAAAGCCAAATGCTGTCAAATAAATTAATTAGTTCAGTAAAGGCGGCTCAGCTTCTACATTTTTTCTCTTTTCCAATTCCAACTTCCATCTGTAAGCGTACCTGCGCTTTTGGTGGTCTGAAAACTTTTACATCCAACACTGTCGCAACATAGATAGGAAAATTTTGTACCGGGTGGCCATAAATATCTGATATCACATTACCTTTGGAATCAACACGGCTTTATTAAAGTGATGAATCCAACTAAACTAAATGTCATTAATGTCATCACAACTAAAATTCCTATCTGTCAAAAATTATTACAGATTGCAATAAGTAATGAAGTTAGAACAGATTTTTTATAATCGAGTCGTAGGCTAAACTGCAGAATCTGGGGCACATCCCCCTCCTCTTATTTGCATTTTATTACATTTCATACCAATACTTCTAATTGAAATATATATAATGCTAACCAACATTTATAAGTAGCTAATTCCATGGCTACCGGGATCTCAGATGTTTATGGCCACCCGGTATAAACATCTATGTTCTTTCTATTTTAAAGCGGACACGCAGCTTAGTCTTGTAATACAGCGTTTCTTATGACTCTCCGTTTTTATAAATTACTTTTGCCCTATGTTATTGCCAGCTAGCTCTATAGCAATGAGTTTTCTATTACTTTATTTACCACAGTCGTGGTTACGGAAAGATTTTGTTGTCAATAATTGCACTCTTGCTAAGTTGAACCGGTTTGCTTTAAAATCTACATAAATAAACGCGAATCTAACCAATGTAGAACCACTGGGTAGACGATGGTTTTGTAGAACTTCGGCTTCAGGCGGATGGGCATTCAGCGGTCGCATAAGACACCGACGGCTTTCTGCCACTTAATTCGGACGGCATTGACTCACGCTCGGGCGTCGGGAAAGGTGACGCCGCGTCGTCACTACTAAATCAAGTACTTGAACTGAGTCACTTCTTCATTTCTTCGCCGTAAATGTTGAGGGCTTTATTTACTCAGATTCTTTGTTGCTAAGAGGCATGCTGTACTAACGAACCAAGACTTTTATGCTGATATTCAAATATACCATGGTAGACAAAAGCGACTACGTCTGGATGTCGGCCAGTTCTTGATCCTCCGACGGTGAAGGCAAAAGGTAGTAAGCTTCTAACTAGGCGAGTCGCACCACGCTGATGTCGTTGCGATAGAGAAGCTAAATCCACTGGACATAGATCTTGGGGATGTCGTGCGATCTAAGGGCATGCCAGGTGAGATAATGCGGAACCGTGTCGAAAGCCGTTTCAAGGTCCGGGAACGCTTTTTCTTCTCCCCTCCAGAAGTACTTAGAGTAAGCGTAGATGTTGCCTGTCGTTCCACAGCCATTCGCGAAGCCGCATACATTTGGCGAGATGGTAATAATCTTTCGCAGTCTAGTATCCAATTCATGGTTGAAGATTTTAATGGCGTACTATATAAGATGTATTAACCGATAATTAGAGTCCTGATTGTCCAAATCGGTGAGCCTACGCTTTCGTCAACCATAGGAATAAATAGGACGACAAGGATTTTGGCCCCTCGGAAGCCGAGTATTTGCAGGTTCGGCAGGGGTGTCATCTGGGCCAGTCTATTTTCGATTTTTATCTTCTTGTTGGCGGCTTCCGCTTCTTCGACGTTAACTGGAGCGACCGGGCCTGCGATTAAATATCTCATTACAGATTTTAGAGATGTAGTTGCTCCAATGCTAAAGAATGACAGCCGAACTATGTGAAATCTGATGGTCGTCGGTTTTGATGTGTTTGACTTGGACAATATCCTACGCCGAGCGATGGCGTGCTTTGGCATATAGTAGATCTTGTTTGCTCTTTTGGGTGACCAATTCTTTGTAGAACCAGTCACAGTATGCAACTTTGGCTACTGCTGGCTTCGGCGATTACGTGGCAGTCTTGTACAGCTGGTAGTCCACCTAGGAGTGGAATTACCAGATCTACTACACCACCTTCTTTTCTAGACGACTTTGCACATATTATAAATATTTTGTTCGATTAGTAAATGTTTTAATCAATTTTGGTTTGCTATTATTTGATCGGAATATGACAATGTAGTAGTGTTGACCCGCCTGGGGTCTACCCGGGATAAGATGTCATTGGTAGTGGTTTTCTCTTTATAGTGATGGCCGTTGCCTTCCTTGTTTTAGAACAGGTACCCTCAATTTGGAACTGACGCTGCTTGCAGCCATCCGGTTTGAGTACAGACACTCCAGATGCACAAAGCTCGTTTTTGGGGAGCTAAACTACTGCCAGTTTTTCCTTCCAGATCAATACAGTTATTCGGCCCTCCCACAGCGACATGCTTTTAGATCGCACGACATCCCCAAGATCTATGTCCAGTGGATTTAGCTTCTCTATTGCAACGACATCAGCGTGGTGCGACTCGCCTAGTTAGAAGCTTACTACCTTTTGCCTTCACCGTCGGAGGATCAAGAACTGGCCGATATCCAGACGTAGTCGCTTTTGTCTACCATGGTATATTTGAATATCAGCATAAAAGTCTTGGTTCGTTAGTACAGCATGCCTCTTAGCAACAAAGAATCTGAGTAAATAAAGCCCTCAACATTTACGGCGAAGATCTGAAGAAGTGACTCAGTTCAAGTACTTGATTTAGTAGTCACGACGCGGCCTCACCTTCCCCGACGCCCGAACGTGAGTCAATGCCGTCCGAATTAAGTGGCACAAAGACGTCGGTGTCTTATGCGACCGCTGAATGCCCATCCGCCTGAAGCCGAAGTTCTACAAAACCATCGTCTACCCAGTGGTTCTACATTGGTTAGATTCGCGTTTATTTATGTAGATTTTAGAGCAAACCTGCTCAACTTAGCAAGAGTGCAATTATTGACAACAAAATCTTTCCGTAACCACGACTGTGGTAAACAAAGTAATAGAAAACTCATTGCTATAGAGCTAGCTGGCAATAACATAGGGCAAAGGTAATTTATAAAAACGGAGAGTCATAAGAAATGCTGTATTACAAGACTAAGCTGCGTGTCCGCTTTAAAAAGGAAGAACATAGATGTTGATACAAAATTTTCCTATCTATGTTGCGACAGTGTTGGATCTAAAAGTTTTCAGACCACCAAAAGCGCAGGTACGCTTACAGATGAAAGTTAGAATTAGAAAAGTAAAACATGTAGAAGCTGAGCCGCCTTTACTGAACTAATTAATTTATTTGACAGCATTTGGCTTTACTAAGCAACAAAGATAGCCATCGGCAAGGCCAGATAAGAACACTCTAATATCACATACATTGCAAAACGAGTTAGAAAACTAGTCATCATATCATTATATTGAAGGAACAGGCAAAACTGACCTAAAGAAATAGTAAAATATTTTTATCGACGACAAAACGGTAATATCTAAGACAACACAACTGATGGCGAAAGAATTATGTATTACCTATTACAAGAAACCTTCAAATTCAACGGCTAAGTGAACCCCCTGGTGCAAACTGCTACGTTCGTATGTGAAGTACGGAATTTAAATCTTGTAGACCTAGTTTGTTAATAGTACTAGATCACACAAGTCGTCTGTGCTAGGTTGACTATATTGAAAAGATAATTTGCAAAAAGATAAAGCAGAAGAACTATTTAAAAAGTTTGTATACAGTTTGTCACATCGATCCTTCCCGCTGACTTCATGTGCATATGGAGTACTTACGGAAATGATTTAAAATATTATCTTCTACTAACAAGGACAACATTGCAAATATAGTTTTGCATTATTTGAGCGATTGCTCCATACACACATTATGTCAGCGGGAAGATTCCTGAGACTAACTGTAAGGTATTTGCACTGTGTTTAATAACACAGGCCTGCAAATTGAAATTTTTTGTTTTTTTTTCACCGTAATGGGTGAATCGTATGTATTTTGGTGCGCTGAGTCCAAATATGACCTCAGTTTTTCTCCAGCACGTAGGGATTTTCCGCAAAATGAAAAAGACAGTTATGCAAAACCCGCAGTACATATAGGTAAAAATGCATTTTGAAATAAAAAAAAATATATTACTAGTGGTTTATTTACATTTTTAAATACAATTTGATAAAAATAATATGTAGTATATACAATAAGGATTTATAATTCTTTATAATATCTACATCTTTTTCCCCCAAAACTCCGTTTTGAGCTTTTCCGTTTGTCTGGGATGTCTGGAAGTTCTCTATGAAGCATCCAACAGTAGTCTCCCACCATATTCACATCCCATCGTCCTTGGTACCTCCGTTCCATTTCTTTGATGTCTTGGTGGAACCTCTCGCCCTGCTCTTCTTTTACGGCACCAAGGTTTTCTGGGAAATAACTCAAATGGGAGTTCAAAAAGTTTCAAGCTCATGGAGCACCCCAAGGTCTTAAAACATTTCAACATTTTATTTACAATTTCTTCATAATCCGGATCCTTATTGTTCCCCAAAAACTTAGTCACAACTTCTTTAAATGATATCCACGCCTCTTTCTCAGCTTTTTTCATCACCTTTTAAAACTGATTGTCTTTCATTAGTTTCCGAATGTCCGGGCCAACAAAAACACCCTCCTTTAACTTTGCCTCAGACAGTCCCGGGAATTTCTTTTCAAGGTATTTGAACGTTTCGCCATCTTTTGGCAATGCCTTGACAAACTGCTTCATCAGTCCAAGCTTGATGTGAAGTGGGGGTAAAAGCACTTTTTTGGGATCAACCAAAGACTCAAAGTGAACATTTTTTTCTCCAACCTTCAAAGTTCTCGTTGGCCACACTTTTTGGCTCCAGTGCTGTGCTTTTGCCCGGCTATCCCACTCACATAGGAAACAGGGGAATTTCGTATAGCCACCTTGTTGTCCAAGCACCATAGAGATGACTTTGAGATCACCACAGATATGCCATCCAAACTCCTTATATTTCAATTTATCAAGGATAAAAGCCATGTTGTCATACTTTTCTTTTAGATGCACAGAGTGCCCCACGGGTACAGAAGCGTATTTATTGCCGTTGTGTAGCAAAACTGCTTTTAAACTTCTTTTTGACGAACAATATACAAGTTCGCCATCTTGAGAAAAATTTGACTCAAATCGTTTTTCTCTGCTTCTGTACCAAGAGAATGAAGTTCCAGATCTCAACAAGTTCTTTTATTGAAGTCTAGAGCCCAGTAATTCAGAAGACTCTTTAGAAAGCCCTAAATCACGAACGAGGTCGTTTAATTCTTCTTGTGAAAACTGTTGGGGTCCACAGTCTTCGACTTGAAACTCATCATCCAACTGCTCTGACTCGCTCTCTGATGACTCTGGCAAATCGTCAAAATTGTGTGGGGGCACTGGTACTGGAATACCGGGTCCATGAGGCACAGGCCGAAGTGCAGATTGCATGTTTGGGTAACATATATCTTTTTTATTTTTGGCATTGTACCCTTGTATGTTGCAAGAACAAAAGTAGCAGTCATCGCCGTGGTTTCTCGGCTCTCTCCAAATCATAGGCACCCCAAAACGAAAAGATTTCACCTTTCCTTTAGACCACATGCGAAGTCCTTCAACACAGCCTGAACACAGTCCATGAGGGGCCCAAGATTTTTCTTGATCTCCGATCTTCACACCAATATAGGCAAAGTACACTTTTTTAATAAACTCCGTAATACTTCGAGATTGTTTTTTAATACAAGTTCGCCACAAATGTAACAGAAACTATCAGGATTATTAACACAAGCTCTTGAAGATATTTTGAAAGACACTTTAAGAATATTTAAATTGAAATGAACAAATCGAAGGACTACGAGGGGTATATATAGGGCAATGGGAAAATCCAGGTTTCATTTGTCAATAATGTTCACCACAATTACGCTAATTACCAGAAAGAATTTCTCCTATTTATTTATGTACTTTTAATAACAAAAACATTTATTACAGTAACATTGGAATCTGAAAACACCGAAGAAAAGCGATAAACCTTAATTGCATACTATTAAGGTAATGGGTTTCCATGATTCATACGCTGACTAATACTGTTAAATATACTAATTTTTATCATATTTCATAGTTTCTAATATAAAACTATGAAGCCGAATAGGAAAAACAACTTTTTTCGGCATATTCATAAATATACGCCTTAACCTTGCAGAGGTCGCGCGCGGACTATCACTCCGCATGCAAGAAGTATCAGCCATTATTTGGCAATCCCTACTCTTTAGGTCTTGCCGGTCTCAGTACCTCTCGGGGAACAGTATATTATTGTCGGTGCCAAATAACAAGTTAGTGGGTGCACATTTATGTGAATGATTAGTATTTGCGGAGTGAGAGTCGGCAGCGACCACCGGCGTTTGTAAAATAGTTTTATTTTAAACTCAATTTGATTATAAACAGAGGTAAGTTACTGTAAGTTTTTTAGTAATTTTAACTTACTAAGTTACTTTAAAATTTTCTAGTTTCTATGGGAGAGTACGAGAAACAGCAGGATCGCCTTCGGCATTTAATGAAAGAATGTTTAGAATCTGAACAAAACGATAAAACTGGCCGACAAGATATTATTGTGTCAAATGTAATATTTCTTTGTGTTTAGAATATTCAACCATTATTTGTAACGAATGCCGCGAGAGTGCATGGCACAATTATTTTTTTTTTCATTTTTATTAAAATTCCAAAATCCTAAGTGAAATGTTAACATTTGGACAATTATTTGTAAGGTTTCTTTTTAATAAATAAATATTTCATTGTTTTTCAATAAATAAAAAATAAACTGGCATATGACTTCTGTTTGTAGCCTATAAATTATCTTTTATTTGCTATGGGGAGTGTGAGTCCGCAGCGACTACTCATGTTTCAGTATAAGCGCGACTCCTGCAGGGTTAAGGTAGGCAATCCCGCAGAAAAATGCATTTTGCGGAAAATGCTTACGTGCTGGGAAAAACCTGAGGGCATTTCCGAACTCAGCGCACCAAAATACATAAGAATCACCCATTATTTTAAAGAAAAAAATTTGGTCGCAGACTTGTGTAATCTATTGCTGCGGTTATGATAGCGCCAGGTTGGGCTTGCTATTTCATTTGTAAAGGTTACTAGTTGCGGGACCCTAAAATTAATGCAATGTACTCGGCAGTTTTAATAATAAAATTTATACAGATTTTTAGGTTTAGACTGTTTAGGATCAGATGGTTGTATTTTTATTTATTCAAATAAAATAGTATTTTGCCCTCTTTTATGTTTTATCGATCTGCAATTTCAATTTTCTAAACGCTAGCTCGGTATTCACTTGACTCAGTTCAAAAGGGTTAGGTTCCTGCTAATTTATTATGTTACTTTACGCTGGCACGCCAATGTGTGCCCAAATTAATCCTAATACGCAGTCGCAATGTAAATGCGGCTCTCAAAATTACCAAATGGTTAGATTAGATTGCAGTAAGCGTTTTTGACTTGGAAAAAATAAAATTTATGATCAAACTATCAGGTATTTATTTGAATTCTAGTGTTTTAGCGCTTCTAATTGTCTTTTGTTCCAGCGATTAGTTTGTTCTACTACGTCACACAGACGCGGCTTGGATTTGCAATTTTTATAACCTCCCTTAACCTCACAATACTACTTATATGAATAATTGGCAAAATGCTCTAGCTGGAAGCTTGGATATGCATGGATCTTATTCACAACGGTAATGTTTCTTTAGTCTGCTTCCTTACGATGTTAATAAGCTTTTTACAGTACCTTAAATTTTTCAGATTGTTCCGATCATTCTTCGGAAAGGGGAGCCTTGCTTGAATCTTCTCTAGGAGTCGCTGTCCATGGAGTTTCTGCAGCTAGCCGTTGTCCTACAGCTCCATGTGATGTGTCCCAGTAGTGGGCGCTGGTTCTGGATCCTTTATTCCGCTGGTATCGGTCTTCGTAAATTTGAAGTGGTCGCTGCTGCAGCTTCGGAAGCTTTTTGCAGCAATTTTTTTTTTTTGAAAATGTAACCCACACTTTCACTGGTACTCTGCGATGTGCTCAATACAATGGTGTACTATTTATTTGTATAAAATATTATTTAATAGGTAAACAACTTGGCTTAAATAAGAGCCCATAAACTGCATGTGCGAATTATTTTTATTCAATTGTTAATTGTTTCCGTCCTTTTTAAACAAAAACAAATCTTATAACTATAAACAGGACATTGACTGAGTTCAAATGACTTACATATTATATTATACATTCTTATAAGTAATTAGATCTAAACAATTTATATTTCTAAAATTATTGACCACATTTTATTAATTGCCACAGTGTCTTTACGCCACTACACGTTTTTTAAGTGCGTTTCATGTTCACTCACGTGTTTACATTGACTAGTTTTTCGTTAACTTCCTTCATAATTGTTCCCTGGTTTCTCACTGTCTTCCTCGTTTCCTGGCCTAATTTTGTGTCTACTTTTCCTCCAGTTTTATCAAGTCATGTTTGCTTCTTACAATTGCTAGTTTACGCCTGCACTATTTGCTCTTTGCAATGTTCTCATCTTTCCGGGCTAATACCCTTTTAGAATTGTTCACGAATTTTACTAACTAGTTAAGTTGAACTCTAGGCTTCATAACCTGCACTTAGCAAACCTTTTTGTGATTATTTAATTTGGTTTGGCTATTCACTCAGCCTCACCTAATAATTAATTGATATGAAATTTGACTCTTAACCCTGTGAAAAGCAAGTTGTCTCCTTTGCGTTCCTTAATCGATTAATTTATTTTTTACACAACAATCCCCTTTTCAATGCATTTACGGAATAACATTTAACTTATTATTGCGGCTAGATAAAACATCCCTACTCTATGCCATAATTTAATTTTAATATTAAACTGCAATCAGAGCCGAGCCATAGGGCCTAATACCACTGCATAAAATATAAAATACTAACACTCAATCATTTACTATTTACATGCTTTGATAGTATATAACAGTAATATATTGTTAAACCCGTGTCTGTGCCATAGGTGACAATCCAAAATGCAAAAGAAAGTATGTCCTCATGCTTTATCATATTACCACGATAAACTGTTATGGCTGAATGATAAGAGTGACTAATAATAAATAAAAATTTAAATGTAAAAGTTGGCATTCACCAATATCTACATATTAAATAGACAATATTCTCTAACCCTCGGTGAATTCTTACGATAAGGTTAACACTGTCTGTTATTGTTTTGTTTCGTGTACAAAACTGATTTGTACAGTTGTGCAATACTTAAAATCGTTGTGCTATTATTAATATCCAGCATCTAAGGGTAGCGGCTACCGAAATCCTCCTCGGCTGATAATACATTGTGTTATTTGGGCATCACAAACCTTTCTGCGTTTTACATAAAGTGCTAAATAACTAAACTACATTTTCTATTGAGAAACTTACTGTTTATTAATAACCACTAGTGCAATTTACAAATTTCCACGAATTAATTGATCAGCTAATCGTGAATAATACGGGACAAGAGTAATTTTACAATGTTTACTTAATAACATTACATCTATCCAACTGCAACAGATAACCCGTACAGTATTATGATGAGATTATTTGCTTTCGATAATAATTTACACCTTTTCAGAGGCTACTGTGAAATGTGTATTGAATAATAGAAATTCAGTAAAAAACGTTTCGTCTTCTAGGGAAATGCTAGGTCAAATTGAATGAGAATAACCAGGTAAGTCGTTCCAGCTGCAACCATCTAAAACAGTTCAGATTTTATGTAGAATAGCCTCAGTCCAAAATAATATCTTAGTTTTGTATTCCATGAAAGGTAAATGGTAATATCACACCGTAAATATCAAGGGCAAATCGATGGTAAAGAAGCCCCCAGCTGTAACCTTAACATCGTCATGCAGCAATTGTAAAGAGAACGCATTTATCTGCAGATCAAACAGTGTTTACTAGCTGTAATGTTTATGTCATATACACATCATTGTTTACCTCTCGTTTTTGTTCTGGGTCTACAGTAATTACCATCAACTTCCACAACTCTCTCTTTATAAGGTTTGCCTGAAACAAAAAGTTGGTATTTATATTCAGCAATTTTATGCAAACTTGGGTATTATTGATTTTGTTAAAACAAAAACACAGTATCAAAATATTATCCATAGCAACAAACTATTATAGAAATATCAGATGTTTCTAGCCCATACATAAGGTAGTTGAAAAATCAGTTCTGTTAATATCTATTTAAGACATTAAGGATTAAGGACTTGTAGCTGTCTAACGTAATAACCAACTCATAATAATTCCTAGAGAGTATAAAAGTATTATCGAATTCCCTTATATTATTTCGTCTTGAATTATGCTTTGACATGTACAGTCGTTTTCCGTGGTTAATATTATCGGTCCGGACGAGAGCGGGACGGTTTTGACTTAGCAGCAAGTTCTTCGCCTTCATTATTTTAATGGCTGGAGGGACATGGGAGAGTGTGTGAGTTTAGAGGATTTTAGGAGACCACGTGGTGTAGCAGTTATTAACGGCCAATTCGTGACCATTTCGACTTTTATGATATTGAAAATCAAAACTCTTTTTAAAGCTTAGGCTTTCATTGAACTGAAGGGGGGTTCATTAGCAACTCGTCTTCGAACAATATTGGTTTGGTTATTCTGCATTTGTCGCCAGCCCGCAAAACTACTCCTCCGAGCTGCTCCCATATATTGTGTTCTGGGCGATTTTCCTCTTCGTTTGCACTCCCAATGGGGGAAAATTATGGGTAAAGAGCAATAAGGGAATTGATCTTAGTCCATCAGAGAATACCATAATCTTAACAACCAGTCTAATATAAATGACGATTACCATATAGCAAGTTAGAAATGATTAAACCTTTGACAGTAAGAGTGATATACTGATATAGTAATGAAGTCTTCATCTTCAAGTACTTGGGAACTATTGCTGATATACTTGTAAGGAGAAAGTCAAGTTCAAGCCTATGTTTGTAAGTTGTTCGATAATACTTATCTGAAATAAAAAAAAATATTTTGCAGATATCGATTCGCTCTACATTGTAACTTTTTCATAAAAAAAATTCTCGCCCTTCACTATCCAGTGTTTAAATTCATAGTCTTCTTATGGTCCAGTTAATGAAATGTCTCAACCATAAAGACTTTTACTCTACATCAGCTATTGCAGTGTTCCTAATTATTAGTCCAGTCGTTGAAGGTTTTCCGCTCCGAATTCTTTGAACCTTGACCGATTAACGTGAAATTTGGTGAGTGGTTAGGGGATGGCTCAAAGAGCAAAAGTGACATAGCGCCGATGTGCGCTTTTACCCTGAGAGTGAATGCCACCTCTTCTCGGGGGTGGAAATGTGTTTACCGGAAATGGATAGAGGGACAAATTCTAAGTAAAAAATGTTCTATATAGTTTTTTCGATAGATCGATATTTTTCGAGCTATTCGCGATTGAAAACTTAGATTTTTCGTGATAAAAATGCATGTTTTTGGGCGGTTTTTCGCGAATAAGTCTAAAACTTTGCGTTCTATCAAATAAATTGCAATAACCAAAAATGAAGCTTAGAAAACAGGAAAGAAATTGGTTTTTTAATGAATGTTCTAGGTCGAAAACAAAACAAGTTATGGCTCGTCGAAGAAGATTTTTTTTGCAACAACTTGGTTCGAAGTAACCAACGAAGTAATTAACGAAAAACCAATGCATTTTTCGGGAAAAACTTATAGAAGATTTTTTGTAGTGATTGAAAACACTTTTAAAATGAGCACCGTTAAAAGCCGATTGAATTATAACTAAGCGAGTTACGATGCAAAAACGGTGGGCCATTCGAAGTTTTGAAAAAAAAATGAGCGATAAAACCCCAGCCATTCCACTAGAATTGATATTGACCATTATCCCTTTACAAATTACTTTATTTTAGTATTACTCATGTAATCCAAAAGTTTGGGCAGGTTAGAATGCGTATTTTTCGAAAAAAATATGATGAAAATGGAAAACGTATTTTTCAAATTTCTTAAAAAAATACCTTATTTTGAAAATACCTAAAACTAAAGAAAAAAACGTAAAAAATAATATAGTACAAAAATGTGGATTTTTTCTTAACGAACATTTTAGTTTTTTTTTAATTTCTGTAGGAAAAAGAATAACGGAGATATAAATGTTAGCAGTTTGCATTATAGTGCGCGGACCACCCTCCCGAGCCCTTCAACCCTTTACTTTTTGAATATGGAAAATCTGAGCATGTCGAAAAACTTTTGGATTACATGAGTAATACTAAAGTAAAGTAATTTGTAACGGGATAATGGTCAATATCAATTCTGGTGGAATGGCTGGAGTTTAGCACTCATTTTTTTTTCAAAAATTCGAGTGACCCACCTTTTTTGCATCGTAACTCGCTTAGTTATAATGCAATCGACTTTTAACAGTGCTCATTTTAAAGGTCTTTTCAATCACTACAACAAATAATCTATAAGTTTTTCCCGAAAAATTTATCGGTTTTTCGTTAATTAACGTTGATTACTTCGAACAAAGTTGTTGCAAAAAAAATCTTCTTCAAGGAGCCATAACTTCTTTTATTTTGGACCTCGAGCATTCATAGAAAAACCAATCTTTTTGCTGTTTTCTAAGATTCATTTTTGGTTATTGCAACTTATTTGATAGAATGCGAAGTTTTCGACTTATTCGCGAAAAACCGTCCGAAAACATGCATTTTTATAACGAAAAATCTAAGTTTTCAATAGCGAATAGCTCGAAAAATATCGATCTATCGAAAAAACTATATAGATCATTTTTTACTTAGAATTTGTCCCTCTATCCATTTCCGGGGTAATTTTGAGTAAACACATTTCCACCCCCCGAGAAGAGGTGGCATCCACTCTCAGGGTAAAAGCGCACATCGGAGCTATGTCACTTTTGCTCCTTAAGCCATCCCCTAAGCACTCACCAAATTTCACGTTAATCGGTCAAGGTTCAAAGAATTCTGAGGTAATAGCATATTTTTACCTTCAACGACTGGACTATATCCCATAACCTATATCTGTAAGTTAGTCGCCAGCGTGGTTGAGCGGTTAGGGCGTCAGGCAACTGGCAGGCGGTCCACCCAGTCGTTTTAAAAATTGTGTACCGCAACCACAGTTGTGGAAGTAGGGGAGGTAAGGCACTCGTCGAAAGCGTGATGCTAATCACATCACCCAGTAATCCGGTCCTATCCGGAAATTTGTTCGCCAAAATTTGTTCCCCGGAAATTTGTTTGCCGACATTTGTTCCCCGGGGATTTTTTCGCCCGGAAAGTGGTTCGCCAGGAAATTTTTTCGCCCTGCATTTCTACGCCGGAATTTTGTTCGCCGATATATTTTAGCATGCAAGTTAGCAGTTATCTACTTAGGTAAAACGGACAAAAGTAAAAAACAACATATCGAGTTATGTGCAAGCATTTATTGGCTTTCTAGCGGCCACAGTTTTGTTATCCGCTTACCGTCGTCGGTACTAAAACGCCCTCACTTTCTGTATTTCTGTTTATACGTGTTCTTTTGGCGCCCTAAATTTATCCGTTGTTACAAATATCGATCCGTCTATGACTGGCTTTTCTGAATGTTGTGGCAAGCAATTTTAAAAGTCAACGACCATGGCTGCGAGGTTACATCTATGTTTTTTATTTATCGTGAATTATGCAGACATTGGTTCCATTAGTTAAGTTACATGTATTATGTTTATGTTTTTTAATTAAATTATACATAAATTGACTACATTTGTTGTCTTTTTTACTTTTGTCCCTTCTACCTAACTGCTAACTTGCATGCTAAAACATATCGGCGAACAAAATTCCGGCGTAGAAATGCAGGGCGAAAAAATTTCCTGGCGAACAACTTTCCGGGCGAATAAATTCCCCGGGGAACAAATGTCGGCGAACAAATTTCCGGGGAACAAATGTTGGCAAACAAATTTCCTAGATCTTAATCCGGTAACGTGTGCCATATGACTGGGTTTCGGAAAGAGATATTTCGGCGACTCTGACTCGCCTTGTCTCACGCCATGTTCCTACATGAAATGAAGTGCCAGGACTTTACTTTTTTTTAATATCTCTAAGTTAATAGCTGCTTTCATTTCTATAAGTTCTGAATTCAGTAACAGAGTAACTCTATTATCGTTTTCGGGTATTAACCCATCTACGAGTAAATATTACAAACATGCCTTAGTGATCATTTGATAATTACCATTAACTTTTACGAATACTTCATAGCTGTAAGTAAGGTGTGCCATGTGCGAATTGACGATTGAAAGACGTTCAATGTGTTTCTGTGCTCAAATGACCCACGAATGAATATCTTTTAAGAGTTGCAAAGTTCCTATATATCTAGAATACAAAATTACCTACAATTGTCTTAAATCGAGTTGAAACGCAGCAGCAAGAAATACGAATACGCCGACAGTTCAGTGAAAAGGCAGGTTAAAATAGAGTTGTACAACAAAGCTGCATAATAAATCCGGGTCAATTTGTTAAGTGCAACCTGCTGTTTAAGCTTGAAGATGTTGTGTGAAACCTTTCAGTAGGGCAAAGAATTTCCACTCGACGACGGGAAAGCTAGCCGGTTGTGAAAACACTTTTTCCCGCAGTCGTAAGTAGCGCGTGCGCCTTTCCATTTAGTTTTAGCCCATTAGCCCGAAGGACCAATTATTGGTGGGCACTCAGATCGTTAAGAGGTGTTCATTGTTAGTTCGGGCGAGACATTTGTTTCACCGCGAAGGTTTAAGTAGTTGCTAGGGAAACTACCTTGTTGCTGTCGTCGAGCCCTGTGTAATAGTGAGGTGCTGGTGAACGTCTAGCCGAGTTTTTCTGTACCGTGGAGCTAAGAACCTTCAATAACGCTGTTAAAGCGGATTTTAAATGGAAACCTCAACGTTTGCTAAACTTGCTATTCGAATGAAGTCCCGAATGTCGTACCGAATCTGTTTGATTGTACGGGCTTCGTTAAATTAACCCGCTGGGGACGTAATGCCGCTCACGCACCCTCGAATATCGCCCCTATGTAGTTTGCAGATGTTCTTTCCCGTATTTCGTGGCAGTAGCTGAGATGCAACCTGCAGCTCGAGCTGGACAGCGTAACCAGAACGTCTGGATTCCCTCCAACAGGAACTTGTTAAGTGATCGTGTTCGTAACGTATAGAAATTTATAGTGAAGTTATCTTAAAGTGCCGCTATTGCCCGTAGTGCCATTGTTTAAATACAGATTGTCCGAAATCCGTTTGGAATATAGGAAATTAATGAGTGCGACAAGGAATACATAAACAAAATGACTAACAGGATAAAGATAGAATTTAATCATGGCTAGGTAAATTTTTAATCTAGAATTAAACCAATGAAACAAACGAACACATCCGTCAAATATTTTATCTGTCATTACGGGTATAGAGTGAGGTTTAAATGTACTATTCTTTACTATTCACATAATTATTTTAATCTTTTAAAGCTCACTTTATACTCTTAATGACAGATAAAATATTTGACAGAAGTGTTTGTTTGTTTCATTAACTTAATTTTAGTTTAAAAATTTACCTAGCCATGATTACATTCTATCTTTGTCCTGCTACTCATTTTGTTTATATCTTCCTTGTCGCATTCATTGATTTTCTGTGATCAAAACGGATTTCGGACAATCTGTATAAACAAAAACATTTACATCCTCAAACAGCTGTAGAAATATGCAATGATGTGGTAGCATTGAATAGTTAATTCGACAAAACACGTTGTTACAATAACGACAATCGGTGTAATCTGCGACTTGCTAATTGAGCCTGCCGTTTCGTATATTTTGGAGTGAATATCTGCCAACTTCTTGAGCACATTGTCTGTTGTAGTCCTATTTATATACACGTGCATCACTCGAATTCGAAATAATCTAGACAATTCCTAACTTCTCAGTACAAGCTCAGCGCATTGTACTCTTATGTAGCAATTCAGCATTATGTATTAGTATTGTAAGACACAAAATCCAATATTGTCCCATTGATTGATCACACCGAATAGCTACCCTACGAAGAGGTAGACATAAACAGCTACATTCGAAGCAATGCTGATACTCCTGTTCTTCATGTAGTTGAACTTAATTTCCAGCTCATGCATATTTGTATCCACCATGACGATATTATGAATTTGCTTTATAACAGTATTTACGAAGATGGCGTCATAGCTCGAAATAATAAAAACCAGCAACACTGTTGTTTGGCCCTCATATAGGTTGATACGTTTCTGAAACGAATTATGCACACTCAATGCAGAATTGAAAACTGTAAGCACCAGTACAATAGCTGCTACTAAAAGAATAGAATTGTAAGAGGTCAATTTGTAAAAACTTAAGACATGTAATCTCATAACTGTTCGTTTTCGTGGTACCCTTCTACTTTAAAATATATTGCTCCAACCCGTTTCTGCAAAGTATAGTTGGGAGATAGTTCTGTCCAGAAATCTGCATGATTTTCAGATTGAATGCTATCAATAGCAGCATAGCCTAAGTCGCTTTGTTACTACTTAACAAGCTGATCGGAACTGAAAAAGAACATTAATTACACAGTAGGTTTATGATATTAAAAACAAATATTGTCCTTCCTAAATAACATGTTTCTACAATAACAGATCGAATTCAATATTTCAGTATAATAAAAATTCCAATAATTTGAATATACAAAGTCACTTAGAAAGGGAATATTGATTCCAGGTCAAAGTAACGATTCTTGGATATACACCAACTAAAAGTGTTACTGATTCCTGACCGAGTTGTCGATTGCTGTTCTTAATTCGACGATATGTAACTACAGTTAATTAAACATGAAAATTTAAGGCCACTATTTCAGTAGGGCATCTTCTTCTTTTTGTACCTTTCTTTTTCGCATGCTGGTGTTCTATGCGATTATGCTTCTTTTATTTGCAGCAGCTTTATAAACAGTCCGGTTGTTCTTGTAAACCACGTTCAAAGGTTCTTTAGCCATGATGTATTCACTTTCTTCCCACTCTTTTTTGCTGAGTATCTTGCCTTGTAGGATGAGGTGGTTACAGCGCAGTGCAGTTTAACGATACCCATAGCTCAGGGAGAAAAGTGTGGCAAATTGACGAAATGACCCACTGAGTTCGGCAGCGTATTCTATTGTCAATTTGAGCTTTAAAAACAGTGCATTAAATGCACATTTATACGTTATTCATAGCGATGCTGATTTATAATATATTCATTGACTTTCTCTTACTTTTGCAGGTGTTATACCAATCTTGGCCAGTGTTAAGTGATTCAACTTTTATATAAAATATTTTCTTCCATGTTAATATCATAGCAATATATATATATACTGTGGAATAAGCAAACTCGGAGGTTATTTCGTTGCTGACAAGACCAAATGCCAATGCAAAGGTTAAGGTGAAGCAATAGACAGTCACGGAAACTATAGTAAAATTTTTGTTTGATTCATTATTTATTGCAATGGAAAACTTATGCATTGCTTGATCTGTGTACTGTATTTTTTCAATTAAACGTTTGACATTTTTGTCGTATAGTACGTGCAATTAAGCACAGTATCTCTGTGACCTAGGCATGAACTTCGCATAGAATTATGTACCGTTGTAAACGATTGTCAATTTGTAAAAATTTACGATGGAAATGTTTCAACTGTTTTTCGCCCAGGAGGTCATCCACTATAAACTGTGACAAAGCGAGCCACTTTACTACAGTACTTCCAGGTTTAATCACCGTCCAAGGTCACTGTTTTGAGTTCCATTCAAAAACCCTATCACCATGTTACATCACGCTTGGTTACTGCTGCATTATTAGACTGTTCTGGTTAATCACAGTAATAATGGAAAAGAAGGTTTTTGATACCAAAATATATGAACCTGTCACATAAAATGATCTATTTGAGTTGAGCACTTAGGCAGGATTAGGTTCAGTATAACTTGGTATTTGTTTTTTAGCATCCTTCTTATTAAAAACTGAGCAGCCGATGTTTCATCTTATGATTAAATAAGGCACAAAAACATGTGGCGGAAAATTAGTTATACACAAAGATTTTTCCATTCTCGTTAGTAATTCGTCATCTAATCTTGACTTCAAAATCGACCCTTGCTAAATTTCTATAAGTTAACTAAGAAAAATTTGAGCTTCTTTGAACCTTTTAATCACCTAGTCTAGCTTATTTACCTTGCACCAAAATAATCAAATATTAACGCGCCTCAAACAAGATTCGAAATGTGCCTAAGGCGCTCTACATAAACACATCAATAAAAAACGACGCCTCGGCCGAAATCAAAACACTCAGAGAGCAGCTAGCAATACTGCAGGCCAAGCCTGATAACAAAAAGTATAGTCCAGTAAATTCGGATGATGAGGAAGCAATCGTTGTTAGGGAAACAGATTGGCTTATAAAAGGAAATAAGCGCAACAAGAAAAGGAAAGCAGAGGAATCACCAGAAAAATTAGAAAACAGCCAAAAGCAGAACCAGCGAAATTAGGTAAAACTTCAAAACCGGCAAAGCCGCCACCAATTATAATAAGCAATGTACAAAACTATAATGAGATCAAAGCTAAATTGCAATTTAATAAATTCAACTGTAATACCAGTATGATGAACAATAAACAGGTCTAAGTAAACGTTAGTACTGAACCGGAATACAGGGAGCTAACATCATTAATAAATAAAACTGATCTGGAGTGGCATACATATGAAAACAAAGCCACCAGAAATATACGCGTGATGGCGAAAAATCTACATCCACCATGTGAGCCTGAAGAAATAGTGAAGGAGCTTGAAAAAGGATTCAAGCCAGTAAAGGTGGTTCAAAAACTCAAAAAAACAATAGAGAAGAATGAGAAAAAATACATCCGTTTGCCATTATATATGCTGGAGTTCCATAACACCAATGACATAAATAAAATATTTGCAATACAATATCTAAACCACATGGAGGTAAAAATTGAAGCAATAAGAAGCAATAAACTCATACCGCAATCCAAAAAATGCCAAAGATATGGCCATACCCAAACATTTTGCAAAAAAACCCCCACATGCGTAAAATGCGCAGGTAATCACTTGTCAGCGACATGCACTAATGAAAATGATACCCCTGCAAAGTGCACAAACTGCTCTGAAGCCCATCCTGCCAACTACAGGGGATGCATAGTGGCGAAAGAACTGCAAAGAAGAAGGTTTAACGCTTTAAAGACAAAAAATGCAACAAAACCTCGCCCAAGGACATTAGTCTCTAATAAGACCCAAGCTGGCGTATCATATGCACAAGCAGCACAGAGTCAGAAGGAATAACCTACTCCCTCTACATCTAAACCTGAACCATCTGTAATGCAAATGCTGCAAGATGTGATGAAATCTATAAATCAAGTAAATAACCGACTTGATAAACTAGAAGCCAGACATACTGGTGCCATCCCTAAACAGAAATAAAATCATGGACCAACGAGACCTACGGATTGCCATATGGAATGCCAACGGCATTCTCAACAAAAAACACTCTTTGGTAGTTTTCCTCAATTCCCACAACATAGATGTGTGTCTCATCTCAGACACACATGACCACCCAGTCATATTTAAAGATAAGAGGATACAAAACTTACCATACAATCCATCCGGATAACCAAGCAAAGGGTGGAAGTGCGATTGTCATCAAGGAATTCCTTAACCACTTTGAAGAATGCCACCTACAACGTGTTGACATTCAACTTACCGTAGTAGGGAGCAATTCTACCAAACAAACGCTCACAGTAAGGGCGGTCTACTGTCCACCTAGGCAAAATCTTAAACAAGAAGACTATAAAACTCTTCTTCAACATCCAGGAGAAAGATACATCATAGGTGGTGACTTAAATGCCAAACATGTTGACTGGCTGTCACGATTAACCACCACCAAGGTAGCGAGTTGAGAAAGGCTGTTCGGGAAGCAGGATGCAATTTCCATTCCGCAGGTAAGCCCACGTACTGGCCAACTGACACTAATAAAATTCCGGACATGCTGGATTTCTTCATATCACGCAAAGTTTCACCCAACTTCATGGAGCTCCATGAAAACTTTGACCTGGAATCTGATCACTTAGCAGTCATCATGACTCTGAGCGAGAAGACAATAAAAAAGGAAACTCGACCAGCACTAGTGAATAAAACTACAGACTGATAAAGTTTTAAAATGGACCTACAAAAAAATATCAATCTACGTGTTAGCCTAAAAACAAGCGAAGAACTAGAAGCTGAAACTGAAAACTTAATCAAGATCATACAGGCAGCAGCATATAACAACACAAGGGAAATTACGCACAAAGCCAAAGGTGTAAATTACCCAATAGAAATCAGAGAAATAGTCAAGGAAAAAAGAAGAGCTAGAAGAAAATGGCAACAATCACGAGATCCTTTAGACAAAACCATTCTTAATAATAAAACACAACAACTTAAAAGAGAGATACAAAAGCTAAAAGAAGACACCATCAATTCGTACCTGGGAAAACTAACGGCGAATGAAGAAACTGACTATTCCCTTTGCAGAGCTACCAAGAAAATCAAAAGACCTATTTCGTCAATACCGCCAATTAAAAAAGAAAATGGCCCGTGGGCCAAAAACAACAAACAAAAAGCGGACTTGTTCGCCGAGCATTTGGCAGACATCTTCACACCTAACGAAACACAAGCTAATAATACTCTGACCACTTTTGTTAAACTAAGAACAGAAAATATCACCCCTGTCACTCCAAATGAGGTAGCTAAGGAAATAAAAATAAACCTAAATTCAAAGAAAGCGCCAGGATACGACTTGATCTTGAAGCAGCTGCCTAGAAAAAGCATAGTCATGCTGACTTACCTCTTCAACGCAGCCCTAAGGCTCCAATATGTTCCTGCCAGCTGGAAGGTTGCAGAAGTGATTATGCTACCTAAACCAGGTAAGCCGCCTAACAATGTTAAGTCCTACAGGCCTATCTCCCTGTTGCCAATTGTGTCGAAATTATTCGAAAAACTGCTTCTCCAAAGGCTCAAACCACTCATAGAAAATTATAAATTGATACCAAACTATCAGTTTGGCTTCCGACCAAAACATTCAACAATAGATCAGGTGCACCGTATTACGGATGTAATAGAATGCGCACTGGAAGAAAAGCGAATATGTTCTGCAGTATTCCTAGATGTGGACCAGGCTTTTGACAAGGTCTGGCACGAAGGTTTGACACATAAACTTAACAAAATACTCCCAAAGCAATATGTACAAATACTAACATCCTACAACTCAGACAGACTCTTCAGGATCAAACAGGAAGATGAATACTCGGAACTAAAAGAGATAAAGGCGGGAGTGCCTCAGGGCAGCGTGCTGGGGCTTATCCTGTATCTACTATATACTTGCGATATGCCAAATTTGGAAGGAACCACAGTTGCTACGTTTGCAGATGACACCGCACTTCTGGCAGTGGACACAGACCAAGACTTAGCCATTGAGAGACTACAAGCAGCCAGCAATACAATACTTGACTGGACTAAACAATGGAGAATTAAGCTGAATAAGCTCAAATTTACTCACATTAACTTTACAAATAGAAGATTAAACGCTCCACCATCTTTAGATATAAATGGTACCATCGTGCCCTACGCGAACAATGCTAAGTACCTAGGCATGACACTAGATGCTAAACTTAGGTGGAAGGAACATGTGAAGAAGAAAGTAAGCGAACTAAGACTAAAATACGGACAACTTTATTGGCTAATTGGGAGAAAATCCAAGCTGTCAATACATAATAAGATCCTAATCTACAATCAGATTCTAAAACCAGTATGGCTATACGGTATACAACTATGGGGTTGCACCAAAGACAGCAATATAAAAAGCATACAGACTTTCCAGAACAAGGTAATACGCAACCTTGGTATATACGCAAAGCTGATTTACACCGAGATCTAAACATCCCTATAGTCAAGGAAGAGATCAAAAGGTATGCTGGCAAACACGAAGCCAGACTACACCTTCATGCAAACATTCAAGCTCTTCAGCTGCTAGACAGACAACATATCGTCCGTAGACTGAAGAGGACCAAACCCTTCGAGCTCGTGTAAAGTGACTGTATAAGAGCAGAGCATAGTGCGCGAGTGTGAGAGTGCAAATAATAGTCAGGAAAATCTACAGCACATCATTGGATGGACTCTAGTTGATAAGTATTTAGTTATAAGATTTATCCGACGTAAATTAATTGTTGGTCTTGCAGACCAGTTTTAATAGTGTAAGCACCATAGGTGTTAATAAAAAAAAAATAAAAAACTCGGCTCAAAACTATTGTCCGCCGAGGATCGACTAGGTTTTTAATTCCATTACGATTTTTCAACGCTCAGACCGTAAATGTCTCCTATATGCAAAAATTTAATATTGAATAAATGCATAATTGAAATGGTGACCTGGTGATCGACTCCAAGCAACTTACATTCCCGGGTGATCGTGGATTCTCATCTTGGGCGGTTGGAAAGAATTCCCTACGGGTGTGAGAGAGTTGCCCAGAAACGGTGATGTGAGCAAGATAAAGACTGATAGTCGGTACTGAAGAATGCAGGTTGTCTCGCGGAAACGGCCACAGTGGCTCGATGATAAATCGCAAAAGAGAGCCTTAAATTAACTTTTTGGAGATGTGCCTAATTAAATTTCTGGTTTTTGTATCCGACCTGAGCACAAATACTAAGAAAATTGACGTGTAATTTACTAACTAATGCGCAGACGGAACAATTTTACATGATGATCAGTGGTCGTCTGCCATTGCTACCGCGACCAACGAAAAAAAACAGTTCCAGACACGATTCTATGCGTAACATTTTATAACAACTACACTTCGTGAAAATCTATTTTCCCAGATTAAAAACCTTAACTTTTCTATAGTGTTTACAAAAGAAAAACCTGTGTTGAGATAGACTTAGTTATTATAGTACGAGAAGAAGGTAAAGGAACGTAATTTTTCCGAAAAAAAATCAATTACTTCCACTACTTTGATGTCCAGCTCGAATTGTAGAGTTGTGTAGATGGCATTAAAAGCCATCGCAGAAGTTTCTAGGCAAGTCAGCAAAAATTGAATTGTTGGAATGTATCATTTTGTAACTCCAAGTAAACCGACTTGACGTGCTGGCACACCCTTCAGTTTTTCTTCTTTTGTACGATTGTTGTTTCTATTTTTATCGAAAACCTTGGGTTCCTACTGGTTACGTTTGACGTTGTTGTATTGATTATTGTTGGTTATTCTAACAGTGCAATTTTTGACATGAGCTTTACGTGTGGTAACGATTAGTGCTTAAATGATCAACGTTAGTTGAATTATGCAGTTGTTAATTTTGGTTTACTTTACTAGAAATACTGCCTTATGAACTAATTATGTTGTAATAATTTGTTAACGATTACTTACACAGGATACATTCGAGCACCTTACGCGAGTACTTGGAGCTCCAATTACGGTTGTTATTAAATATAGAAATGTTAAAGTTTTATTACAAACTGACCCCGATTTCGTATGAATTCTAGGTTAATATTTCTATTTTGCTACTAATCTAGCACTTATATACAGTTACAATATATACATCAAATAAGAAAGTGTTATCATAAACTGTAAAGTCACATGCAGAATATCTTCGAATCTCTTACGGTATCCTCCTTGCTTTCTTTGACCATTAAATAGTCTCTCGTAGGGAAGGTTTTTTTTTCGGTGTATACGCCTTATCAACATCACTCGTCGTACTCCAATTGCGGGCTATCCACTTCGTTATGACGTACATTGCAAAATTGATAGTGGCTACTTTCCAAGACGAAAAAGTAAAAATAAAGTTTTTATTCATAAGCAGCCTTCGCGCCAAATATTCTGATATAAACACAGTAACACTTACCTTTCTTCTTAAGTAGTTGCAAGAATAAACTAGCATCATGGTATTGGATCCCAGTAGAAGTATCCAAAAAAAATTATGAAACATGTTTTCCTCTAAAAATTTCATAGTTCTCAACCCATTTGAAAATAAATGATTAAGCTGTATCAAAATCTGCATAAACCAACATGACAGATTTAATACAATTGGCGTAATATATGGCCCCTCAGCTATTCGAACCGTTTCGTTTATTTTCAAATGAAAACTAGAAAGAGTCGGCATTATTTTTGCATTTCTGCCCGAGCTGATCTCTTCTTGAAGTATTTGCAGTCGGTAAGCTAGCAGCAGTATCCAACTTATTAAAACTATACATGTACCCATTTCATGCCCATGCAAAATAATAAAGATAGCATGGATTATGCAGAGTTTGATGTTATTATGCAGGTTAATAAGTCCAAACATTAAGCCAACAACTAGCAGCAGAAGGTAGGCAAAAATTGATGTAGTGATAAAGTTTTTATTTTCTTTACTGTGTACTCTAATGCCAAAACTATACATTTCCTTATCAGTTGTCTTTATTTCATCAATTAGCTTTATAACTTGTCGTGAAAATGCAGCATTGCAGAACATTAAACTAAACGCAGTTATAATATCTAAGGAAACTTCAAAAACCATTATATACTGCTGAAGAAGATTACGTGTTTGGAACGTCCAAATGACATCGTTAAACACTATGACGACACTTATCAAACCAAACACGAACGTGTAGCCAACGACTTTATATGTACTTATTAAAGGAATTTGTAAAATGGCTCTTTTGCCAGGTTCTCCGCTCACTCTGAACTGTGCTAAACCAAACCATTTTAACATAACGTACGCCGGTGACAATTCCGTCCAAAAGTCATTGTCTGTTGTACTTTCTACTATATATTCAACCATGTTGGTTTAAGTTGCTGACAAATGAATTTAAACTATTCTGCCTATTTTCTCTCAATGGGAGGATTGCATTCAAAAATGCAGTATGTTCTAGGTGAAAAGACAAGAATAATAATTATTCTAATATATACTACCCACTGCCACAATATGATTTTGTAAGGTGAGATAATGTCGATCAATAGTTCTTTAGAACTAGAAATAAACGGGGATAATATGGATGAAATCAGCATTAGCGATAACGCAATGAAGGCCGTGCCAAGCTAGCAGAACGTGCCTCTAATAAAAGGAGGGGATGTAAAAGTGAAGCGGATCGAAAGATAATATTGAGTTTAGAAATATACCTTTTTAAAATGGGAATAAAAATATGGTTGCAATTACTTTCCTAGTTTGTTGATAATTAAAAACGACGATCTTAAACCATATCGATCAATGAAGGAATGTATAAGTTAAGGTTAAAGAGCAGATTTTGGAATCTCACGCTAATTAGCATATAATTATGAGCCCACAGAAAACGATGAATGGGGAAATTATTAATTATTTTATAAAATATTACAAAATATAGGTGATGCGGTATGAAAGTACGACGCTGTGACATTTCCAGTTGAGATTTTAAAGCGAAACTCATGAAGTAACCATTTATGTTCTAAATATCGAATACTTTAGAGACGTGCGCTGCCCCGTTCCAGTTTGATGATATTCTTCTAGCTCTGTCTTCGGCTTGGTCGTGTGTCTTGCCCCAATGTTGGGTTTCTTCTTGTCTTTCAGTGATAATCACATTTTGCTTGCTTTTTGGTGTGTCTACATTTTCTTCAACACCCATTTTGTGCATCCTCAGGTTTTTTCTAAATACACGGAGTATGCATTGGCTCTTATATTCTTATTCATTATTGATTCAAGTTTACCATCATGCTGGCATAGTCCTCAAAACGGGTACTATTGCATTTCGTCTCAGAAGAAATCACATAGTAAGTAATCTAACACGGCTATATTAAATGCACACAAGGTTACAGAAAATTCTCAAAGGCCAGCTGTGTGCTGGACCGATCAGACACCCTGAACACATCAGGTCGTGCAGCTTGCAAATTAAAGAACATAAGTTTTGATGTCCTGACAGTAAGTCAGCCAATGTTCCAAATATAGATTAGCTCACTCAGATGAGGATGAGCCGCAAAATTTAAGTCTGAACGATGCGTTGAATAATGAGTACATACAGCGCAAAGGCATAGGCGGTAATGTATTTAAAAGCATGACTTATGAAACGCATGCAATCTAATCACACTTACTAAAATGCAGTTGTAGTTAACGGGATAAAATAAAAAGCCAGACAACAGAACTTCCGCTTGGATGGTAGTGTCCCAGTAGCCGCTGATCAGTGGATATAGCCAGGAGCCTGTATTTATTACAAAAAAGCGAAGACGCTAGAAAGGCAGAAAAATAAGGCTTTCAAACGACTAACACATCCCACCCCTGAGAAGACTAAAAGACGCACATGTTAACTACTCGACTGTTATTTGGCTTCTGTAGATGCTGAAACCACTCGACCAAGAAACTGGACGCGTTTGCATCGCCGTCGGTGTAGAACCCAGCAACGGGCACTTGTCCCCAGTATACGTAGTTCATTATATTTTCGATTGTGTGGATGATATTCTAATACTACTGCGTAGGTGTCTTTGTTAGTCATTGTGTAGTTTATTTCGAAATCGACATTTCTAATAGCGCCTTGATCATGGTCTGTACTCTATCTCTGTGCTAGTACGATTATGTCGTCCGCTAATTTCAAATTATTTAATATGCTCTAATACGATTATGATCTTTTCAAAGTTCAGTTGCTTGAATACGTCTTCAAATACCAGTGTTAACAGTTTAGGGGCGATAACATTTTGTCCTGTCTTAATAACGATGTTGACTGGAAGTAGTGTTTGCTGTTATGAAAGCATAAGAAATAAAACTGTCTCGAATTTAGGACACTAAACTGACTTTAAAATGCTAACAGTGTGATTAACCCAGATGCTTGCATTATTTGCTTGCAGGTCTTAGCACACGCGGCAAGCTAATTATCAGCAGAAACCTGTATTGAAGGTAGAACCGCTGCTCAAAAAAGCTAAACTGTTATTTTATACCGAGCGCGATAAATCCCAAAGGTCTTTGTACTTAAACATCTCATTATAACCCAGGCAGAATACGTCTAATACAAATACGAAAGTCCCGATGTTATGTAAGCTAAAATGAGGCATGTGGTAGTATCCACAGCTTATGGAATTAACTAGTCTCCATCCAGTGTTTCTAAATAGAAAGCGCTTTGAACCATCGCCGGTGTATTTTTGAAGTCCTGCTACGGCATCTTGAATTGGAAATGCAGCAACTCGCAAGAATGCAATCGGTCCAAGACCGGGCTTGTTGGCTTAAGTACGACGGAGAAAATTTACTATCAGAGGGGCGGGCACAGAGCATAGCGGCAGACCGCCGACTTTGGCGATGAAAGATAACGGCCCAAAGAACACGTGCAGCTTGAATGTTATACTGCTGTGGTTGTGCTCTTTGTTTAATCTGATATAATTAATTAAATGTTGATTAGAACCACCATGCAAACATTTTGTTTGTACTATAAACGTTTAGGAAGATTAAAAGTCAGTTGTATTTACTTGACCTGTCAAAATAAATGGTTATATGCCCTTTATCATATTCTATTTACCTGCAAATATTGATAAATAAACGCTAGCTCATATTGGTAAAGCAATCACTCCTCTCAGTTGGGTTCCTGCTTGAATGTGTAATTTTTCAAATTATTTGAATACGGATCTGTTTTCCGTTTTAGTTCTAATGTGCATAAGCAAATATTCGAAATTAGGTCAAATGCTACACCAAAATGGATCCCGCTGGCAAGTTAGCGGTCAGTGACTTAAAAACAAAGTGAAATTTATCAAAATTTCTACCAGTAACTATTTGAATTCTGATGTTTTGGCGGCATTAATTGTTATTTGTTTCTCTAGCACTTGATTGTCGATCCCGTCGAAGAGACGCGTGCAAATTTTCAATTTTTTTTCGTGACGTCGCTTGAGTTCAAACTTCGCCTAACCTCAAATTATGGACTTGGCCTATATTGCGTGCTGCACTTGCTTTATCGCCACGGAAAATGCTTGGATTGTCTTAAGTATTGACTCTTCTTACATATACATAAGTTTCACGGGCCTAACGTATCTTGTTTTAACCAAAACGGCACCTGTTCTCTACCGAACTTGAATCGGAAACTTTAGGAGACGCTGATGCAATTCTTGGGCTGGTATAGGGCTGATCCTGATGAAACTTCTGGGACACGTTCTTACAAGGCTGCTCTATGACCTGGTATCTTCCCCTCTGAGCTGTATTGACTCGCTTGGCTCTACGCAGAGATCGGAGCTTAGGCTGCATCGACTGCTGGGTTATCGTAACGGGCTTCGAAGAACTTTTTACTTTTTTGTGGCGGAAATTACTGCAAATATTACTACACCACCTTGGACATGCACTCAGTAAAACTGTATACTTTTTATGCTGATAACTGTATATTTATTATATGAAAAATTCGTTTTAAGTGGAGCACATTTCAACACAACAATTCTTACAATTTATTCTTTTGTTCTCCTTGAAAAATCCGTCATAAACAATTGCAAGTAAAATATTAATAAAAAACGGATATTGACCAAGTTCAAATTGATTACTTTTAACACTAAATTTGCTTACAACTAAAACTATTTACAAAATTCTTATTCTTAATATAATTGTTTACATTTATAACTAATTAACCGTGTCTTAGCGCCAATGCACGTTTTTTATTAATTGCTTTTAATGGTTCATACGCTTCACTGCACTGATTATTTATTTTAGAATACTTCCTGCACCAAGGCTTCCTTCGAATTCACCTGTCTACTTTTACACACGATTTTTGGACCATCTGTTGTCTGCTTTTCTTCGCTTTTTGCCCTGTCTTGCTGATTCTTACAATTTCCGTTATATGCTTTAATGCCTGCTTTCTTAGCTGCTCGTTGGAACGTTCACTGGTTTATCTAGCTTCTTTTACCTTTCTTTTAAAACCCAGACAAAATTTCACTGTATAAGTTTATTTGAATTCTACGCTTCATTTCATTGCCTTTGCAATCCTTTTTGTAATTAATAATCTCTTTTAGTTCGGCTACTACCCTTGCACAAACCTCTTATGTTAAATTGATCTTACGGTCAACTTAGATCCCTGTGAGAATAGTGCTTTGCTTATGCGTTCTTTATTTAATTATTTTGCAATTACTGGAATCTCTTTACAAATACATTCATTCTGTTAAATACAAGTTTTAGCCTTGCAGTTATATAAAATACCTCACCTAGAGCTTTAGTGAAATGTCCATTAATTTGGCAATGCTATCAGAGTTGAGTTGTAGGGCGTAAGACCATTGCAATACTTGGCACATTAGTTCGGAGGTCTTAGATAATGGTTCCACTGCTTTCAAGAAGTTGGAGCTGTTTCCAACCTGAATGTTCTTAGAATTAATTGTGGGTGCCGGATTCCATAAGGCCACAAACAGAGATCACTTCACACCTCTTGTCTCGAGGTGCCAGACAGAAGCGTTCGTCAACCTCGACCTTAGCGGTTGCTTGGCTTATCAGCTGGAATGTTACACTTAACAATTGAGTTTCTCCAAATTGCAATGAGCTATGAAGTTTATAGAAGAAGGGAGCAGGTTTGAATTTTCCCACGAGGATGACAGAAGGAACGTAAAGAAGGCTTTATTTTGCCGTGCGACTAAAGACAAAACAGCTGGATATATTTTTGACGAAGCTGTGTTATATACTTCAAATTGTTTAAATCCATATTCGATGGAATTGTTGGTTCAAGAAGAGAAAACCAACAATATTGTACATAAGATCATCTGCTTAGTGGGAGACGCTGGTGAAGGCATATCCCCAAGGATAAATTTAAGCTGCTAATGCAAAATTTAACACAAGCCAGTTGCTATTAATGTAAGATGACAAAACTATTAGTTTAAATTGCAGATGGAAAGTGCTTGAGTTATAATCTCAAGAGATGAGATTGTTTTATTTACATGAAACTCAAAGCTAACTAAATTCTATACAATTTTTAATTAATTTTATGTACAATATAATTAATTGAATTGTTCAACTAACAGATGACCGACATAAACTCACTTTCTCACTATTTCACTTCAAAATTAACATCTTTTTTAAGGTTAATTCTTTATGGTTTACATAGAGTAACACCATCTTGTTATTCTGTGATGCTAATTGAATCTTTTGTACCTCATCATTGCTTTCCATGGGTTTCTCCGAATAAAAAATTATTAGTCTCTGCCGATTTTAACAATATGCCTGTTTTTCGTTTCAAAAATAAGAATTTTTCTTCTTCAAATTATAACTCCATCTGTATTTAAACTAATCATTTTCTCATGTTACATTAATAGCAACTCCATGCCTCCGTCTTGCCTCATTACGCAACCCAGTAACTTTAATAAGTTGCATTCATATTCATTGAGCTGCCCGAGCCTGTGATCGTGTTTAATTACTCTTACTTTAACCTGGGCACTACACTATCGCACTATCAATCATTACTGCGCTAGCAAACTAGTTTCTTTAGTGTAGGTTACGGTACAGCACTTTTAATGTATGCCATGTTACTAGGTCTTGCTGCATTTACAATGTAAAATGGCACTATCATGTTTACAAACCTAGACCTAATTTAGTGTATAAACAGCAT
This sequence comes from Agriotes lineatus, assembly GCA_940337035.1. Lineage (NCBI taxonomy): Eukaryota > Metazoa > Arthropoda > Insecta > Coleoptera > Elateridae > Agriotes > Agriotes lineatus. The sequence continues at coordinate 200,103 of CALNHX010001665.1, forward strand.
TTCCAATATAAGCAATTTTAGTAAGTCGTGTTGAACTGACTAACATAATCTGGTCCTTCCAGTCGACAGAACATATTGTGATAATATACCCGGCATGACACGTATATTTGTAAATCCAGACTAGCTCTATTTCTATTATCTGTTATATGATCCAGTTGCATTTGAATCCTGTAAGCCATGAACAATATAATACTCCTTAAAACGATTTTTAAGTACGATTTAGAAACACCATATGTATTGCTACGAACAAAGTTGGTTTAAAACCGAAATCAACTTTTTTTTCTTTTTAAAGTTGATCACCCTAAGCCCCACCTTGTTGTAGATAGTTTTCTCTTATATAATTGTTCACTCGGCTAGCTCAATAATACTCTCAATCTGCAGGGTAACTGTTGTATGACACCTGACAATACACTGCAGTCTAATGCATATGCCTTAAAAATGAAATTAAAAAATTATTCGGCAGATAATATTCTGATTTTATTAATATAAAGAAATCAAACCTTCAAATAACAACCATCATATTTGTTCTTTAATCTAATCTTATTCCATAAATTAGTAAAGTAATTGTTAAAGTTTATTTTTGAAGTTGCTGGTACTTCTTACAATATAAACAAATTTTATTGATGACACCTCCAATAATCAAGTAAACTTATATACTTTAGGTTTGCAAAACCACTCTTAATTTATAAATGTAAATTAAACGAATTTAGAAATTTATATAGTTAGGCCTTTTTAATCTTTTGAATTTATATTGTTCGTCGTTCAGGACTGGGAATTAATTTTAAATGGACTCACTTTACGTTTTTCACTTTTGTTTCAACGTGTCTGCAATTTTTTTACCCATCGGCTTCTCCCTTTTTTAAAACAAAAACAATTGGTTATTCCTTCTCCTGGCGCTCTTTTACAGAAGGAACATTTATTAACTACCAAAATAAATCAACCTAGTTAAAATTTTGACAAAAGTAATTTCTTTAGGTTAGCAATATTTATTTATCATTTCTAAACGTATTTGAAGTTTTTCCTGATTACAAATAAGCCGCCACACTAACAAAGGCAAGTCATACTTCAGCACGTCGCAACATTGTGCAATGCATCTCATGTGAACAATACCCAATAACAACAATAAACAGTTCAATCCACTTGGTTCTGGGCCTAATTACACACTGTATTGTCAATTTGAACTTCAAAAACAGTGCATTAAATGAACATTTATACGTTAATCATATCGATACTGATTTATATTATATTAATTGACTTTCTCTTATTTTTGCAGGTGTTATACCAATCTTGACCAGTGTTAAGTGATTCAACTTTTATATAAAATATTTTTTCCATGTTAATATCAGAGAAATATATATGCTGTGGAATAAGCAAACTCTGAGGTTATTTCGTTGCTGAACAAGACCAAATGCCAATCTAAAGGTCCAGGTGAAGCAATAGACAGTTACAGAAACTCTAGTAAAATTTTTGTTTGATTCATTATTTATTGCAATGGATCATTTCTTGATCAGTCTACTGTATTTTATTCAATTAAACGTTTGACATTTTTGTCGTATAGTACGTGCAATTAAGCACAGTATCACTGTGACCTAGGCATGAACTTCGCATAGAATTATCTACGGTTGTAAACGATTGTCAATTTGTAAAGATTTACGATGGAAATGTTTCAACTATTTCTTCGCCCAGGAGGTCCATCCACTATAAACTGTGACAAACCGAGCTACTTTACTACAGTTCTTCCAGGTTTAATCACCGTCCAAAGTTCACTGTTTTTCGTTCCATTCACGCTGGGTTACTGCTGCATTATTAGGCTGTTCTGGTTAATTACAGTAATAATAGAAAAGAAGGTTCTTGATACCAAAATATATAAACCTGTCACATAAAATGAGCTATTTCAGTTGAGCACTTAGGCAGGATTAGGTTTAGTATAACTTCGTATTTGTTTTTCAGCATCCTTCTTATTAAAAACTGAGCAGCCGATGTCTCATCTTATGGTTAAATAAGGTACAAAGACATGTGGCGGAAAATTAGTTATCTTGACTTCAACATCGACCCTTGCTAAATTTCGATAAGTTAACCGAGAAAAATTTGAGCTTCTTTGAACCTTTTTAATCACCTCTAGTCTAGCTTATTTACCTTGCACCAAAATAATCAAATATTAACGCGCCTCAAACAGAATTCGAAATGTCCCTAAGGCGCTCTAAATAAACACATCAATAAAAAACACGGCTCAAAACTATTGTCCGCCGAGGATCGACTGGGTTTTTAATTCCATTACGATTTTTCAACACTCAGACCGTAAATGTCTCCGATATGCAAAAATTTTCTATTGAATAAATGCCTAATTGAAATGGTGACCTGGTGATCGACTCCAAGCAACTTATTTTCCCGGGTGATCGTGGATTCTCACCTTGGGCGGTTAGAAAGAATTTCCTATGGGTGTGAGAGCGTTGCCCAGCAACGGTGGTGTGAGCAAGATAAAGACTGATAGTCGGTACTAAAGAATGCAGGTTGTCTCGCGGAAACAGCCACAGTGGCTCGATGATGAATCGCTAAAGAGAGCCTTAAATTCACTTTTTGGAGATGTGCCTAATTAAATTTCTGGTTTTTGTATCCGACCTGAGCACAAATACCAAGAAAAGTGACGTGTAATTTACTAACTAATGCGCAGACAGAACAATTTTACATGATGTTCACTGGTCGTCTGCCATTGCTACCGCGACCAACGAAAAGAACAGTTCCACACACGATTCTATGCGGAACATTTTATAACAATTACACTTCGTGAAAATCTATTTTCCCAGATTAAAAACATTAACTTTTCTATAGTGTTTACAAAAAAAAACCTGTCTTGAGATAGACTTAGTTATTATAGTACGAGAAGAAGGCCAAGAAATGTAATTTTTCGAAAAAAAAATCAATTATTTCCACTACTCTGATGTCCAGCTCGAATTGTAGAGCTGTGTAGATTGCATTAAAAGCCATCTCAGAAGTTTCTAGGCAAGTCAGCAAAAATTGAATTGTTGAAATGTATCATTTTGTAACTCCAAGTAAACCAACTTGACGTGCTGGCACTTCCCTTTAGTTTTTCTTCTTTTGTACGATTGTTATTTCTATTGTTATCGAAAACCTTGTGTTCCTACTGGTTACGTTTGACGTTGTTGTATTGATTATTGTTGGTTATTTTAACTGTGCAATTTTTGACATGAGCTTTACGTGTGGTATCGATTATTGCTTACTTTACTTGAATTCTACGCTTCATTTCATTGCCTTTGCAATTCTTTTTGTAATTAATAATCTCTTTTAGTTCGGCTATTGTGCAAAGGTGCACAAACCTCTTATTTTAAATTGATCTTACAGTCAACTTAGATCTCTGTGAGAATAGTGCTTTGCTTATTACGTTCTTTATTTAATTATTTTGTTATTACTGGCATCTCTTTACAAATGCATTCATTCTGTTAAATACAAGTTTTAGCCTTGCAGTTATATAAAATACCTCACCCTGAGCTTTAGTAAAATGTCCATTAATTTGGCAATGCTATCAGAGTTGAGTTGTAGGGCCTAAGATTGTTGCAATACTTGGCACATTAGTTCGGAGGGCTTAGATAATGGTTCCACTGCTTTCAAGAAGTTGGAGCTGTTTCCAACCTGAATGTTCTTAGAATTAATTGTGGGCGCCGGATTCCATAAGGCCACCAACAGAAATTACTTCACCTCTTGTCTCGAGGTGCCAGACAGAAGCGTTCGTCAACCTCGAACTTAGCGTTTGCTTGGCTTATCAGCTGGAATGTTACACTTAACAATTGAGTTTCTCCAAATTGCAATGAGCTATGAAGTTTATAGAAGAAGGGAGCAGGTTTGAATTTGCCCATGAGGATGACAGAAGGAACGTAAAAAAGGCTTTAGGCAAAATAGCTGGATATATTTTTGACGAAGCTGTGTTATATACTTCAAATTGTTTATATCCATATCCGATGGAATTGTTGGTTCAAGACGAGAAAACCAACGATAATGTACATAAGATCCTCTGCTTAGTGGCAGACGCTGCTGAAGGCATATCCCCAAGTATAAATTTAAGCTGCTAACGCAAAATTTAACACAAGCCAGTTGCTATTAATCTAACATAGGAAAATTATTAGTTTAAATTGCAGATGGAAGGTGCTCGAGTTATAATCTCAAGAGATGATTATTGTTTTATTTACATGAAACTCAAAGCTAACTAAATTCTATAAAAATTTTAATTAATTTTATGTACAATATAATTAACTAATTGTTCAACTGACAGATGACCGACATAAACTCACTTTCTCACTATTTCACTTCACAATTAACATCTTTTTTAAGGTTAATTCTTTATGGTTTACATAGATTAACACCATCTTGTGTAATAGCACGCCTCTCTGCGGTGTTATGTCACTTATTTATATGATAAATTAAAATAATAACTTTCCTCACAAACGTCAATATGTGACATACAAATATTGTCATGGTATATTCTTCTATTTATTTTAAATTTTGCTCCGGCTAGTCAGTAAAGCTAAAGAAATACTCCTTACCCTCAGCTGAATGGTGCTTCTTAATAACAAGTATTACTGATTGTTCAACTATTTGATTAATATAAAGTAATTTTATAGTTACTTTCAGGTCTTTTACTGATATTCTAAATATCTTAATGACATTCAGATATGTTTATTGAATTGTCAATGACGTAAGGATAGTCAAGTTTGTTTAAGATAACTTTTAATCAATATTAAAACCCATAATCCCTAATTTACATCCCCAATCTTAAGTTAAATCAAAAGGTTAGAATTTCTAAATATAATGACCTAAAATCGCCGAGTACTCACAACACTATTAGAATTTAGATAATTAATAGTAATTCTTAGTTCTAAATACAAGTTCACTAATATTAAACACACAATTTAAATATCCTTGAAGTATTCCAAAAGTTGTTAGCAAAAGTTAAGAAACAACACTGACCTTAACGTCGCTTTAGCGTAACCTGATCAGCAACCTATAGAATTCCTCTGCAAATGAAGCAGGACAGCTAACAGTAACTGGCTGGTTGAAATCTCCAATCCCCTCAAAAAGCTCTTTGGATGTGTTGCTATCTCCCAGATAGCACTTCTCAATTTAATGCACAACACACACGTAAACACTGGCTCTACGTTAATTATATTGTAAGTTATTTACTTGGTAATATAACTTCAATATGATATTACAAACACTTCAATTATGTCGACTTGATAGACGGTTTGATTTGCTGAATTTATTTTATATCATTACCAGATACTTCCTGTGTAATGATCTTTTAATTAAATTCAATTAAAAATACCAATTGGTTGGAATTGAACCACCATCGGTTTTAATATGACCGTCTTGAGTCTAGTTTCAAAATTGAACTTTTTTATCATTCTGTTTATTTACTTCTCTTTGGTTACCCGTAACCATTCACAACACATCAACTGTACATAAACTTTTTAAATTAACTATCTGGATATATTTTATATGAATAAATGTGACATGCAGACTGCATGTAACATTACACCTGTTATTCTGTGATGCTCCTTGCATCTTTTGTACCTCATCATTGCTTTCCATGGGTTTCTCCGAGTAAAAAATTATTAGTCTCTGCCGATTTTAACAATATGCCTGTTTTTCGTTTCAAAAATAAGGGGTTTTCTTGATCAAATTATAACTCCATCTGTATTTAAACTAATCATTTTCTCATGTTACATTAATAGCAACTGTATGCCTCCGTCTTGCCTCATTACACAACCCAGTAACTTTAATAAGTTGCATTCATATTCATTGAGCTTCCCGAGCCTGTGATCGTGTTTAATTACTCTTACTTTAACCTGGGCACTGCACTATCGCAATATCAATCATTACTGCGTTAGCAAACTAGTTTATTTAGGGTAGGTTACGGTACAGCACTTTTAATGTATGCCATGTTACTAGGTCTTGCTGCATTTACAATGTAAAATGGCACTATCATGTTTACAACCGTAGACCTAATTTAGTGTATAAACAGCACTTCTAATATAAGCAATTTTAGCAAGTCGTGTTGAACTGACTAATGCACTATTACGTTTAGGCATTGCACCTAATGTAGTGTATAAAATCAATTTGTATTGTAATAAAAGAATACAGTCCTAATCATAGCTGTGTTAGTTAGCGTAGTCCACAAATATATTAAATAGGAAGTTTGTGTTGGTTGTCCTACTCACAGCGATCATCCTACTTCAAATCACCAACAAGGGTCAAACTACCAAATTTCCATCCCTTCAGTACCAACCAAATTTATTAATCTGGTCCTTCCAGTCGACAGAACATATTGTGATAATATACCCGGCATGACTCGTATATTTGTAAATGCAGACTAGCTCTATTTCTATTAATTGTATCCAGTAGCACTCCAATGCTGTAAGCCATTAACAATATAATACTCCTTAAAACGATTTTTAAGTACGATTAAGAAACACCATATGTATTGCTACGAACAAAGTTGGTTTAAATCCGAAATGCACTTTTTATTCTTTTTAAAGTTGATCACCCTAAACCCTACCTTGTTGTAGATATTTTTCTCTTATATAATTGTTCACTCGACTAGCTCAATTGTACTATCAACCTGCAGGGTAACTGTTGTATGAACCCTGACAATACACTGCAGTCTAATGCAATGTGCCTTAAAAATTAAATTAAAAAAATAATTCGGCAGATAATATTCTGATTTTATTAATATAAAGAAATCAAACCTTAAAATAACAATTATCATATTTGTTCTTTAATCCAATCTTATTCCATAAATTATTAAAGTAATTGTTAATGTTTATTTTTGAAGTTGCTGGTACTTCTTACAATTTAAACAAATTTTGTTGATGACACTTCCAATAATTAAATAAACTTATATACGTTAGGTTTGCAAAACCATTCTTAATTTATAAATGTAAATTAAACGAATTTTACAATTTCTATAGGCCTTTTTAATCTTTTGAATTTACATTGTTCGTAGTTCAGTACTGGAAATTAACTTTAGCTGCGTTTTTCACTTTTATCGACGTGTCTGCAATCCTCTCTGCTAGAAGTTGCCCCTGCGACTCTCTTGACTATACAGCTTTTGTGTTGGTATCTTCAAAATATGATGACAGTTTTTTTTATGTAGATAATGTACAATAATAGGCACTTTTAACAATGTTTTAAGTGGATTCTACCCAAAGTTCATTAGTTTTACTTTTAATCCTGGAAGCTCTCTAAATTTTCTTAAAATTTTCTACCCATTGGCTTCACCCTTTTTTAAAACAAAAACAATTGGTTATTCCCTCTCCTGGCGCTTTTTTAAAGAAGGAACATTTATTAATTACCAAAATAAATCAATCTAGTTAAAATTTTGACAAAAGTATTTTTTTTGGCTTAGCAATATTTATCTATCATTTCTAAACGTATTTGAAGTTTTTCCTGATTACAAACAAACCGCCACACTAACAAAGGCAAGTCATACTTCAGCACGTCGCAACATTCTGCAATGCATCTCATGTGAACAATAAACAATTTTAAACAGTTTAAACCACTCGGTTTGGGCCTAATTACCTATTCTATTGTCAATTTGAGCTTCAAATGAACATTTATACTTTATTCATATCGATACTGATTTATATTATATTAATTGACTTTCTCTTATTTTTGCAGGTGTTATACCAATCTTGGCCAGTGTTAAGTGATTCAACTTTTATATAATAGATATTTATGCATTAAGGGAGATATGAATATGTTTTTTTCCTGAGGTTGACACGTGTTACAAGTCAACCGAAGGTAAAGAACATGAATATCTCCCGTGGTGCATACAATATTTTATCTACTAGCATATTACTAAAAATAATATGAAATTTCAAAATGTCATAATGACATTTAAAATTAGAATATGTAATCAACATCAAGGATTGCCTCATTGTATGGTTGCTAAGATGTTAATTGTAGTTGCATTGTTACCATGAGTTTGAGGGAAAAATAATTTGACAAGTCCCTTGGGAGTTATGAGTAGCTTTTCATATTTTGTTTCTATGACGAAAATGTACAATATCATGTTGCTAGTAGATAATAGTATATTGCTTTACAAGGGATGTAGGTAAGATTTACACTATCGAGGACCGTTTGATGCCTGAGTGAGCGAAGCGAACGAGGGTAGCAAGGTACGAGGTAGTGTAAATCTTCCTACATCCTGTGTAAAGTACATCATTTTTTTTACCATCAATATCTCCTTACGTAAAATAAATGGTAATAGCGTAAACTTATAATATTTTCTAAATTATAGTAGCCTGTTTCGGGAGCTTGGGGCCTTGTTACAGTGCTGTGACGTTTTGTTTGACAGTTATGAACGCACTGTAAAAAATGCGTGAATACGATTGCAAGTGCTGTTTTGTGAGCTTTGTGCTTGTATTCTGATTAAAAATGGACAATAGTACGCGCGATAATGGTTTTCTTCATGTTAACCAAATGACAAACATGGAATCTCGTCAGTTATAGTAAATGCGGGATGTAGATAATTCACTTCTCTAGGGAAGTAAGTACATTGTCATGGAAACCGTAACAAGTTTTGTAAATGTTTCATACATCCCTCAAATCAGACAGTGTAAGGAGTACTTGCAAGGAAGGTGAAGTGAAGTGAAAAAAATATTTTTTCCATGTTAATATCATAGCAATATACTGGTATATGCTGTGGAATAAGCAAACTCTGAGGTTATTTCGTTGCTGAACAAGACCAAATGCCAATCCAAAGGTCCAGGTGAAGCAATAGACAGTTACAGAAACTATAGTAAAATTTTTGTTTGATTCATTATTTATTGCAATGGAAAACATGCATCAGTCTACTGTATTTTGTTCAATTAAACGTTTGACATTTTTGTCGTATAGTACGTGCAATTAAGCACCGTATCGTTGTGACCTAGGCATGAACTTCGCATAGAACTTAGTACCTTTGTAAACGATTGTCAATTTGTACAGATTTACGATGGATATGTTTGAACTGTTTCTTCGCCCAGGAGGTCCATCCACTGTAAACTGTGACAAAGCGAGCCACTTTACTACAGTACATCCAGGTTTAATCTCCGTCCAAAGTTCACTGTTTTGCGTTCCATTCAAAAACCCTACAACCATGTTACATCACGCTTGGTTACTGTTGCATTATTATGCTGTTCTGGTTAATCAAGGTTTGATGTCAAAATGTATGAACCTGTCACATAAAATGATCTATTTGAGTTGAGCACCTAGACAGGATTAGGTTCAGTATAATTTCATATTTGTTTTTGCTCTTCTCATTAAAAACTGAGCAACCTATGTCTCCTCTTATGATTAAGTAAGGCACGAAAACATGTGGCGGAAAATTAGTTATAAACAAAGAGTTTTCCATACTCGTTGGTAATTCTTTATCTAATCTTAACTTTAATATCAAGTCTTGCTAAATTTCTATAAGTTAACCCGGAAAAATTTGAGCTCCTTTGAATCATTTTTAATCACCCAGTCTAGCTTATTTACATTCCTCCAAAACAATCAAATATTAACGCGCCTCAAACAGCTTTTGAAATATCCTTAAGGCGCTTTAAATAAACATAGCAATTTAAAACACGGCTCAAAATTACTGTCCGCTGAGGATCGACTGGGTTTTTAATTTCATGACGATTTTTCAACACTCAGACCGTAAATGTCTCCGATTGCAAACATTTAATATTGAATAAACGCATAATTGAAGTGGTGGCCTGGTGATCGACTCCAAGCAACTTATTTTCCCGGGTCATCGTGTATTCTCACCTTGGGCTGTTATGAAGAATTCCCTGCGAAACAGGGTTACTCAGAAACGACGGTGTTAGCAGGATAGAAATTGATAGTTGGTACTGAAAAATGCAGGATGTCTTTCGGAAACAGCCACAGTGACACGATGATGAATCGCAGAAGAGAGCCTCAAATCAACTTTTTGAAAATGTGCCTAATTAAATTCCTTGTTCGTATCCTACCTGGACACAAATACCAAGAAAATTGATCTGTAATTTACTAACTAATGCTCAGACGCAACCATCTTACATGATGATCAGTGGTCGTCTGCCACTACTACCGCGGCCAACGAAAAGAACAGTTCCAGAGCCCATTCTATGCGGAACATTTTACAACAATTACGCTTCGTGAAAATCTACCTCCCCCGAATAAAACCATTAATTTTTCTATAGTGTTTACAAAAGAAAAATCTGTCTTGAGATACACTTAGTGATTATATTACGAGAAGAAGGTCAAAGAACGTATTTTTTCCAAAAAAAAAAATCAATTACGCTCCACTACTTTGATGTCCGGCTCGGATTGTAGAGCTGTGTAGATGGCATTAACGGCCATCTCAGAAGTTTTTAGGCAAGCCAGCAAAAATTGAATTGTTGGAATGTATCATTTTGTAACTCCTAGTAAACCGCCTTGACATGATGGCACTTCACTTCAGTTTTTCCTACTGGTTACGTTTGATGTTACGAGGTTGTATTGATTATTGTTGGTTATTTTAACTGTGCAATTTTTGAAATGAGCTTTACGTGTGGCAACGATTATTGCTTAAATGATCAACGTTAGTTGAATTATGCAGTTGCTAATTTTGGTTTACTTTACTAGAAATACTGCCCTATAAACTAATTATGTTGTAATAATTTGTTAACGATTACTTACACAGGATACATTCGAACACCTTACGCGAGTACTTGCAGCTCCAATTACGGAGTTAAAGTCTTATTACAAACTGACCCCGATTTGCTATGAATTCTAGGATAATATTTCTATTTTGCTACTAATCTAGCACTTATATACAGGTACAATATATACAACAAATGATAAAATGTTGTCATAAACTGTAAAGTCACGTACAGAATAGCTTCGTATCTCTTACACTATCCTCCTTGCTTTCTTTGTCCATTAAATAGTCGCTCGTAGGGAAGGTTTCTTTTCGTCGTGTACGCCTTATCAACATCTCTCGTCGTACTTCAATTGCGGGCTAGCCATTTCGTTATGACGTACATTACAAAATTGATAGTTGCTACTTTCCAAGACGAAAAAGTAAAAATAAAGTTTTTAGTCATAAGCAGCCTTCGCGCGAAACATTCTGATATTAACACAGTAACACTTACCTTCCTTCTTAAGTAGTTGCAAGAATAAACTAGCATCATGGTATTGGATCCCAGTATAGCTATCCAGAAAAAGTAATAAAACATGTTTTTCTCTGAAAATTTCATAGTTCTCAACCCATTTGAAAATAAATGATTAAGTTGTAACAAAATCTCCATAAACCAATATGACAGATTTAATACAATTGACATAATATATGGCCTCTCAGCTATTCGAACCCATTCGTTTATTTTCAAATGAAAACTAGAGAAAGTCGGCATTATTTTTGCATTTCTGCTCGAGCTGATCTCTTCTTGAAGTATTTGCAGTCGGTAAGCTAGCAGCAGTATCCAACTTATTAAAACTATATTTGTATATATTTCACGCCCTTGCAAAATAATAAAGATAGCATGGACTATGCAGCGTTTGATGTTATTATGCTGGTTAATAAGTCCAAGCATTAAGCCAACAACTAGCAGCAGAAGGTAGGCAAAAATTGATGTAGTGATAAAGTTTTTATTTGCTTTACTGTGTACTCTAATGCCAAAACTATACATTTCCCTATCAGTTGTCTTTATTTCATCAATTAGCTTTATAACTTGTCGTGAAAATGCAGCATTGCAGAACATTAAACTAAACGAAGTTATAATATCTAAGTAAACTTCAAAAACCACTATATACTGCTGAAGGAGATTACGTGTTTGGAACGTCGAAATGAAATCGTTAAACACTATGACGACAGTTATCAAACCAAACACGAACATGTAGCCAACGACTTTATATGTACTCGTTAAAGGAATTTGTAAAATGGCTCTTTTGCCAGGTTCTCCGCTCACTCTGAACTGTGCTAAACCAAACCATTTTAACATAACGTACGCCAGTGACAATTCCGTCCAAAAGTCATTGTCTGTTGTACCTTCTACTATATATTCAACCATGTTGTTTTAAATTGCTGGCATATGTATTTAAACTATTCTGCCTATTTGCTCTCAAAGGGAGGATTGCATTCAAAAATGGATAAACGTCTGAACGGAAAAGGAGAAGATGTTTGCAGTATGTTCTAGGTGAAAAGAAAAGAAAT